>CM076985.1:47228310-47345810 GCA_039105355.1 Benthosema pterotum
ATAAATAATATTCAGTTTGTTGAAGTCTGCAACTACGCAGCATGCATAAAAGCTAAGGTCTGACTCAGAGAGTTTTCTGTTTTCAATGATGAAATGCTGTTGGTTTAGTGGTGACACAGCTGTAGTTAGTTAGTAGCAGTAGTAGGGTTTCATTTCAAATCATTTTAAATAGAAGCATTTCAATTTGAAATATCTTGGGTTGTTTTACGTGGCATCGTGTTTGGGGGAGCAGACCCGGCATTTAGGGGGGGCATTGCCCCCCCATGTCCATGCCTAGATCCGCCCCTGGTCTCAGATTACCATAAGAATTGGAGCTGCACAACTTTTAATAGAAGCCAGAGCGACTAAATCCATGCACTTCCTTATGAACTCGTCTAACTTGTTTTTGGATGGTGTTAAATGTTAAGTTTTAAATAGTTCTACAGAGAATTCACACAGGACTCAGGATCAGATCATCAAAAATACATACTCCAATGGCAAGAACTTGGTCTTGTCTGTCGCAGATGTATGATTTTACTTTTTAACACACCATTATAATGTTTAAACGTAATAATGTTTAAACTTTGATCAGTGATGCTTGACATATTTCACAGGAAGGACCCCCAGAAATATCTACTATTTAGCTGCAGAACCTCATCTAAAAACATGTTGTTCTAGGGGATCCCCCAGAAGCAAAGATTTGAGTTGAAAAATGTTTGCCTTCCGAAATAAACGTATTCAAAGATTCGCACCACATTTTCACAATTTCTCAAAAAAGAAAAAAAAAGAAAAAAAAAAATAGCAGATCTACAAGCTCATATCGCGCCATAGGCGCGATATGAGCTTGTAGATCTGCTATTTTTCAACAGCTAAAACACCAAAATGTGTTCAGTGCACAAAGAGTTAAAATGTTAAATGCAGTGATGGGCAGTAGCTGGTTACAAGTAGCTAAGCTACATAGCTTAACTACATTTTCCCGTAACTTGTAGTGTAGCTTACTACATTTGTTCTGGGAATAGCTTGTAGGTGAAGCTACACTACTTGTTTCCAGTAGCTTGTAGGGAAGCTACACTACTTGTTTCAAGTAACATTTTCCCACACAAATTTTCAAATTCCACAGATTTTTAATGGTAGAAAACCTCTAATATGCATCCCAAAACCTAAACATGGCCACCATCCCATGTTCATATGTAGTGTTGATGTAGCAAGCTACATCAAGCTAATTTTGTCGTGTAGCTTGTAGTGTAGCTTGCTCCAATTTTTCTGGCGATAGCTTAGTGTAGCTTAGTTACATTTTTTCGAGAGTAGCAAGTAGTGTAGCTTAGCTACATTTTCCCAGTAACTTGCCCATCAGTGGTTAAATGTTTATTACTCACGGCAGCGAACAGTCCAAACTTCCCCGAGGGGGGCAGGGGCAGCGTTCCGGGGGGCAGCACGGTGTTGAGGAAGTCCACCAGCTTACTGTCGTACCCCCACATCAGCTCTCCTACCGTCTTGGTCAGGAACGCCCCCTCCCTCAGGGCCGTGATACCCAGACTCACCGCTACCCGCACCGGGTACGGAGCCTTCTCCATCATGATGGCTGCCCCCTGGTGGAGGAGGAGGGTAATAATTAGAGCTGTGATACCCAGGCTGACCGCTACCCGTACCGGGTACGGAGCCTTCTCCATCATGATGGCTGCACCCTAGAGGAGGGTAATAATTAGAGGTTAGGGCTGTGATACCCAGGCTGACCGCTACCCGTACCGGGTACGGAGCCTTCTCCATCATGATGGCTGCACCCTGGAGGAAGAGGGTAATAATTAGAGCTGTGATACCCAGACTGACCACTACCCGTACCGGGTACGGAGCCTTCTCCATCATGATGGCTGCACCCTGGAGGAGGAGGGTAATAATTAGAGCTGTGATACCCAGACTGACCACTACCCGTACCGGGTACGGAGCCTTCTCCATCATGATGGCTGCACCCTGGTGGAGGAGGAGGGTAATAATTAGAGGTTAGGGCTGTGATACCCAGACTGACCACTACCCGTACCGGGTACGGAGCCTTCTCCATCATGATGGCTGCACCCTGGAGGAGGAGGGTAATAATTAGAGCTGTGATACCCAGCAGGGGATTCTACCGTTATCAGTGGATAAGATCGCAGTTATCACGTTGTCATCAGCAGGACTTTTTCCTCTCAGAATGGCCATGCTCTGCAGACTGAGACGCAAAACCCCCTAGACCCCTCCAACCTTAACCCTAATCCTAAATCCTGACGCTCAACCACCCACCTGTGAGGTTAGGTTGAGGGTCGGACAAACATTGCTACACCTTTCTCTAAACCTAGCCCTAAACCTAACCGCAAGCAGATTTGACTGTTATCAGTGGATAAGATCACAGTTGTCATCTTATCAGTGAGTAGGCTCCCAGACAACATGCTGTCATCGATAAAAATGGTGCTGATAAGCAGCTCTGGGGATATGTTATATGGGAAGCGGTGCGACTTATGCATCCATGAATGCTCTAGAAGGGAGCCGTGCCCGACCAGAGGACTACCGCTACCACCGGGTACGGAGCCTTCTCTCATGCCATACTCTGCACTCGAGCTGCATGCCAGTGGGGCTAGACACCAGTGGAGAGGGAGGAGATAGATAATGTAGAGCTGTGATACTCAGTCGCGCATACTAAGATTCTAACCGTACCGGGTACTGGAGCCTTCTCCATCATGATGGCTTGCATCCCTCTGGTCGAGGAGGGTATTAGGGTCTAATTATACGAGCTGTGACTTACCCCACGTTCTGACTCTGACCCGTACCGGGTCGGACTGCACCCTCTCCATCGGTGAGGCCGCTAACCCTGGTGAGGAGGAGTGGTAATAATTAGATGCTGTGATACCCAGAACATAGAGTTATAAATATAGAGAGCGGACTGGAGCGATAGCCCCGCCCCCTCCCCTTGCTGTTCATATCAATACAAGTTGCTCATGGTGTTTTGAAGCGCTAAAACGGAAAGACCGCGGAAGTAGCGCCTCTTTCCGCGTTTGGACACCAAAATTGGTGTCCAAATGCGGAAGTATTTCCTCCATGAACGTTGCCCGAAGCGAGGGATTATGGGAACGGAAAGGATCCATGAACGAGCGCCGTCGAGAATGAGCAAAGGAAACTAAACAGCATCAAAAAACAGCTTTTGGGTTTGTGGTGAGCTTATTATCTGTCATATAATACATCCGTTGTGTTTTGAGAGGTAGTATATGATGTGAGGACCGCTGGTTCATCTTATTATCTGTCATATAATACATCCGTTATGTTTTGAGAGGTAGTATATGATGTGAGGACCGCTGGTTCATCTTATTATCTGTCATATAATACATCCGTTATGTTTTGAGAGGTAGTATATGACGTGAGGACCGCTGGTTCATCTTATTATCTGTCATATAATACATCCGTTATGTTTTGAGAGGTAGTATATGATGTGAGGACCGCTGGTTCATCTTATTATCTGTCATATAATACATCCGTTATGTTTTGAGAGGTAGTATATGACGTGAGGACCGCTGGTTCATCCAGAAAACAACTTAAATACAAACTGCCCCGTCCGTGTGCACAAAGCAAATCAGCGTGCGTGCACAACTTTGGTCAAATAACTATCTTTGTATGTAGGCCTATTTAAGCCTATAGTTTTATTTATGAATGTCAATAAGGCCATTGCATGCGCTGTCTGTCTGTCTGCATCACGGCACACAGCGTACATGCATGCATGGCTATATGGAGTTGGACTCACCACAGAGAGCTGTTTGGTCATTAAATGTGTCGTCTATATTGTCGGGGAGGAGGGTAGGCCTACATTAATCCACTCGTGTTACACAGAATATCTGCTAGAAGCTCGAGTCTTTGGAGCGGGGGCGCGCGTTCAAACTTGGAGATGTTTTTTTTTTCGCTTTCTATCGCCGTTAGTTAGTTCAGGGAGGCCCGGCTCAAACATTTCACAATTGGGGGGGGGCAGGCGAAAACTGGATGCGGCAATTCTCGTTGTAGTAAGGGGTTAGGGGGGCATCCCCCCCGTGAATATGCGTATATATAGCCGTCCCTGAAGTGCATTCGATTGCAATTCCGACCAAAAAAAGAAAATGACCGCCGGAAGTAGCGCTATTTCCGCGTTTGAACACCAAAATTTGGTGTCCAAATGCGGAAGTTATTTCCTCCATGAACGTGCCCGAAGCGAGGGATTATGGGAACGGAAAGGATTCATGACGAGCGCCGTCGAGAACGAGCAAAGGAAAAAAAAACTAAACAGCATAAAAAAAACAAGCTTTTGGGTTTGTGGTGAGCTTATTATCTGTCATATAATACATCCGTTGTGTTTTGAGAGGTAGTATATGATGTGAGGACCGCTGGTTCATCTTATTATCTGTCATATAATACATCCGTTTGTTTTGAGAGTAGTATATGATGTGATGACCGCTGGTTCATCTTATTATCTGTCATATAATACATCCGTTATGTTTTGAGAGGTAGTATATGACGTGAGGACCGCTGGTTCATCTTATTATCTGTCATATAATACATCCGTTATGTTTTGAGAGGTAGTATATGATGTGAGGACCGCTGGTTCATCTTATTATCTGTCATATAATACATCCGTTATGTTTTGAGAGGTAGTATATGACGTGAGGACCGCTGGTTCATCCAGAAAACAACTTAAATACAAACTGCCCCGTCCGTGTGCACAAAGCAAATCAGCGTGCGTGCACAACTTTGGTCAAATAACTATCTTTGTATGTGGCCTATTTAAGCCTATAGTTTTATTTTTGAATGTCAGTAAGCCATTGAATGCGCTGTCTGTCTGCATCACGGCACACAGCGTACATGCATGCATGTCTATATGGAGTTGGACTCACCACAGAGAGCTGTTTGGTCATTAAATGTGTCGTCTATATTGTCGGGGAGGTAGGCCTACATTTAATCCACTCGTGTTACAGAATATCTGCTAGAAGCTCGAGTCTTTGGAGCGGGGGAGCGCGTTCAAACTTGGAGATGTGTTTTTTTTTTTCGCTTTCTATCGCCGTTAGTTAGTTCAGGGCAGGCCCGGCTCAAACATTTCACAATTGGGGGGGGGCAGGCGAAAACTGGATGCGGCAATTCTCGTTGTAGTAAGGGCGTTAGGGGGGCATTCCCCCCCGTGAATATGCGTATATATAGCCGTCCCTGAAGTGCATTCGATTGCAATTCCGACCAAAAAAAAGAAATGAACAGAAGAAAGATGATTATACAGGCGCTCTTTCCAGAGACGACAAGATGGATTATAATTTATATAATTTTATAGTTTATAGTGCATATACTTGTTCATAGTGCATATACTTGTTTATAAATATAAACAGTCACGATCTGCGTGTTATAAAAAATAAACTCAACTTTAATGCAACTATCCACGGAGATCAGATAGCTGTGTTACAAGAGCACCTTTATTTATCATTGATTGAGAACGAAAAAAAACGTTATTAACCGGTTTTGTGGATTTTAGAATAGCGTTTCGTTCCGGAACAGTTGAAGACCATTTCGGTTCCTTTTTCGTTTTCGGTTCTTGATAAATCCCCTAGAATTCCGTTCGTTTCGGTTTTCGGTTTTCGTTCTTTGAACCGGTTCGAAGCCCTGGTCACCACGTCAGACTGTGTGTGGGTGTGTGTGTGTCTGTATTTGTGTCGTACCAGGACCAACATGTTGGGTATGGTCACCACGTCAGATGTGTGTGTGTTGTATTTATGTCTTACCAGGACCAACATGTTGGGTATGGTCACCACGTCAGACTGTGTGTGTGTGTGTGTGTGTGTATTTGTGTCTTACCAGGACCAACATGTTGGGTATGGTCACCACGTCAGACTGTGTGTGTGTCTGTATTTGTGTCTTACCAGGACCAACATGTTGGGTATGGTCACCACGTCAGACTGTGTGTGTGTGTGTGTGTGTCTGTATTTGTGTCTTACCAGGACCAACATGTTGGGTATGGTCACCACGTCAGACTCGTTGCCCACAGACATGCTGCGTTCAAAGTAGTAACTTCTCCACTCCAGATATGACACAGTGTGGTTGGCATGGAAGGTGATGTTGTCCTTGTAACATCGCTTCCTGAAACACACCAAACACACAGGGAATACGTCAAGTTAAAGGTAGGGTAAGTGATTTGAAAATTCATGGTGTAGTAAAGATTTGCACCACATTTCACAATTTTTCAAAAATAGCAGATCTACAAGCTCATATCGCGCCACCGAGTGGCGCGATATGAGCTTGTAGATCTGCTATTTTTCAACAGCTAAAACACGTTAAAGGTAAGGAAAGTGATTCAAAAATTCATGGTGTAGTACCAGCCTGGTGCACTAGGGGCGCCCACGAGTAGCTACACTATGTGAACCTGCTGCTCCATCCTGATTGGAGGAGAATTCACCCTCCACCTGGGGAACATTTATTAGCTCCTCTGCTAACGTGGGGGAGGGGGAAACTCCATATATGGTCTGCACACCTTATAATAGAGCATTTTAACAGATTTTTTTTGGGGGGGGTGATATCTGACCAAAGTGAAATCACTCCCCTTACCTTTAAAAAGGGGGTGCCGTGATTTTTGTATTTTTTCCAATTTTGTGTTTAAGAGGTGACAGTATGTAAATAGAACCCTTGGTGTGTTTTTTATGTGCAATGATGTCTTCCCTTTGTATTTAGGGTTTCTTCCTGGGGGCTGAACCTTTCCAGTTAAACGTGACAATGAAAAAAACTTCAATATAGTGACATCACATGCTCAGCCCCTCCCCTAACTCCTCCCCCTTTATCATGCAACTAAAGCTGTGGGCGTGGCTTCAGTTCAGGTGGATCTCCACCCATCACCACCCACCAGGCAAACCATGCATACTTAATGAACTGGTAGGGTGGAATCATAAAAATGACAGTTTAACAAACACTGTACACTTTTTGGGGGGAAAAAATTACTTTTCATATAACATTAATACCTGATGATCATGTTTTAGGGTAGAAAAAATCATGGCACTCCATCTTTAAATAAAACAAAAGCCTTTTTAAAATCGATTATAAAAACTGCATGGCAGACAGGCTGCTGAACCGTACACACATCTCTATCCTTCATCGAGTGAATAGATGAAAATATGGTAATTTTATTAGCGTATTTTCCGCACTATAAGACACACTGGATTATAAGACCACCAGACATGCTTTAAAATGATCCCAGGCTAATACGCCTCATATGGATAAATACATTATACTTATACTAGAACTAAACATTTAAAGGTAGGGAAGTGATTTCACTTTTGTCAGATATCACCCAAAAAATATATTTTTTCTGTTAAAATGCTCTATTCTAAGGTGTGCAGACCATATATGGAGTTTCCCCCTCCCCCACGTTAGGAGAGGAGCTAATAAAAGTTCCCCAGGTGGAGGGTGAATTCTCCTCCAATCAGGAGAGAGCAGCAGGTTCACATAGTGTAGCTACTCTTGGGCGCCCCTAGTGCACCAGGCTGGTACTACACCATGAATTTATAATCACTTACCCTACCTTTAAAAACACAAATAATATGTTCTTTAGTTTAAAATTGTTCACATTTTATCCCTTGGGGCGTATTTTACTGTGCCTGTCATAGGTATGACATCACAGGGGATTTTCCCTGGAGCCCCTCCCCTTACCAAATGGACCCTTACGGGTCCATTTCAGGGGCGGATCTAGGCATGGGCATGGGGGGGGGGGGGGGGGCAATGCCCCCCTAAATACCCAGTCTGCCCCCACCAAACACGATGCCATGCACAACAACCCAAGATATTTCAAATTTAGTGCTTCTATTTAAAATGATGTGAAACACTACTACTAATAATAATAATGGATTGCATTTTTATAGCGCTTTTCTATGCACAGTGTGATACTCAAAGCGCTTACAATGGTCCATTCATTCATACATTGGGAAGTAGAGCGTGAACAGTCAACGCTCAGCGTCCCCACTTCCCACATTCATACACCAGTGGTGGTAACCACTGGAGGCAGGTGGGTTCAGTGTCTTGCCCAAGGACACTTCGACATGTAGACAGGAGGAGCCGGGAATCGAACCGCCGACCACTGGATCATGGCCGACCTGCTCTACCTCCTGAGCCACAGCCGCCCTGAATACTACTACTACTACTAACTAACTACAGCTGTGTCACCACTAAACCAACAGCATTTCATCATTGAAAACACAAAACTCTCTGAGTCAGACCTTTAGCTTTATGCATGCTGCGTGTCTGTTGCAACTTCAACAACAACTGATGTTATTATTGATGCTTTACTTGACCAATAAAAGTCCTGTAACCGAAAATGGTATGGGTGCGGTTTCATCACCCGTTGCCCCCCACCCCCCCCCCCCCCAAATGGGACAAGTTATATCGCCCCTGGTCCATTTGGTAAGGAGGGCTCCAGGGAAAATCTTGCAAACTATTTAGAAACTACCGTATTGTCCCGAATATAAGACGACTCGGTTATAAGACGACCCTCATTTTTCAAGACCCATTTACAGAGAAAAGAACATTGACTGTCAACTAGTATAGTCTCTGAATATAAGACGACTCCATTTTTGGGATATTTCCATTGGGAAAAAATCATAGTCTTATATTCAGGCCAATAGGGCAGTGGTTTTCAACCTTTTTCATCCCAGGGACCACCATTTATTCAGAATTTGAGCCAAGGACCACCAGCCCCAAAGACCTAAAACTAAAGAATTCTTTGGTTTTTGTTCACAATTCCAGGCTGGATTTTGCAAACAAAACAGTGTAGACAATGAATATTTTAACTCTTGAGAGTGTGGAAATGAAACCAAATGGACCCGCAAGGGTCCATTTGGTTTCATTTTTACATTCTCAAGAGTTACATCTGGTTAACCAACTTTCCATCATTTAGCCTGGGGACCACCAGGAACCCTCTCAGGGACCACTGGTGGTCCCCGGACCACCTGTTGAAAACCCCTGCAATAGGGTATTTCGAAACTCCACTGCTAAGACGTCAACCTGGAATGTGAGTTTGATTGACAGCCAGTCCAGAGAGAGCCAGGCTAGGGGGGGGGGGGGGGGGCATTCTTTGAAGGTCTGCTGACCCATTCCTCCGTGTTGTTATTATGGGGAGTTGAAACACAAAACTGGACATCCATCCATCCATCCATCCATCCATTTATCCATCCATCCACCCATCCATCCACCCATCCATCCACCCATCCATCCACACACCATCCATCCACCCACCCACCCATCCATCCATCCATCATCCATCCACCCATCCACCCACCCATCCATCCATCCATACATACAATCATCCATACATCCATCCATCCCTCCATCCATCCATCCATCCATCCATCCATCCATCCATCCATCCCTCCATCCCTTCATCCCTCCATCCATCCATCCATCCATCATCCATCCATCCATCCATCCATCCACCATCCATCCACTCATCCATCCATCCATCCATACATACAATCATCCATACATCCATCCATCCATCCACCCATCCACTCATCCATCCATCCATCCATCCATCCATCCATCCATCCATCCATCCATCAATCCATTCATCCATCTTCACCCGCTTATCCGTGGTAGGGTCACGGGGACAACAGTTCCACCAGAGACTTCCAGACTTCCCTGCCCTGAGGAAAACATTAGCCTATTTAATATTGGTAGAACGTCCAACCTACGACGCCATTAATGAATCACTCTGTGCTCGATCTATAATCCTCACGGCCGTCCTACCCTCTCCTACAACGGCAGACGATCCCGAGACGATCCAAGGCCAGAGAGTCGATGTAAATCCCTCCATTGGTCCTCGGTCTGCCGAGACCAGATGGAATTTTTGAATATTTAATAATATTTAAAAAATTTCCACACAATTGGATAATGGATGGAAAATGGTTATTTTGACCAAAGTTTTGCCAGTTCTCTTTCCCAATTGTGGACAAAAAAAACATGAAAGTTCTAAGTTTTGGGTGCAAGAGACTAAACTCAACATCAACTCAAAACTCAAAAACCTCAAATACTGTTTTCAAACGTCAGTAGCATATACAGGAAAACCTTCCAATTCTCCCCCTCTATTTTTCATTATAAGTGCATTATTCTTAAACACTATGACATTAATTAACATCACCAACCATTTCAAAGCTCAAACTTTCTAGGGTCCTTGAAATGGATTTTCAGTAATGGAACAATCACATTTTTGATGTGTAGATCTTGTTGAGACGCTCATTTTGAAAGTAGCTCTCAAGTAAAAAAAAGTGTGGTCTAAAACAGGGGTTTTCAACAGGTGTCCCCGAGAGGGTTCCAGGTGGTCCCCAGCTATAAGTTGGTTAACCAGATGTAACTCTTGAGACGAATAAAAAATGAAACCAAATGACCCTGGTGGGTCCATTTGGTTTCATTGTTACACTCTCAAGAGTTAAAATATTCATCATCTGAATTGGCCGTTTTGGAATGTATGTTTTGCTTGTTTTGTTTCCCAAATAAATCCAGCCTGGAATTGTGGACAAAAGCAAAATAAATCTTTTAGATTTGGGGTCTGTGGGGCTAAAAATGTCCTCAAATGGTGGTCCTCCGTGGCTCAAATCCTGAATAAAATGGGGGTCCCTGGATGAAAAGGTTGAAAACGCCTGGTCTAAAAACTCCAGCGTAGCAACAGGTGATGAAACAGCTGCTGCTGAGCAGGATGTTAGCTGGAGTTATGTAATTATAAACCTCTTCCTTTACTCTCTTCACACGCAAAGTTACATAACCTACAGCAACATGATGACTCTATGGCAGGGGTGGACAAGCGGTCACAGACCAAGAGCCACGTTTTTCACTGTGTTACTGCAAAGAGCCACATCAAACGGTCACAACCGTTAGAAAACCGCCGCGACGGTCCAAATAGATTCCCCTCTCCTGCCATAAGGCATTTGTGTGCAGTGTGCAATGCAAAGACACAGTATTAAAACATATAGACATATTTAAAAACAGGGTTTACAATCCAAAAAGGTATATGACAACTGACAAGTCAAAAAACCATCACTACACCTCCACCACAGTCGACTAGGAATCAGTCCTTGGTCTAGTGTTAGGCACCACTGTATAGGGCAGGGGTTTTTAACAGGTGGTCCGGGGACCAACAGTGGTCCCTGAGAGGATCCAGGTGGTCCTCAGGCTAAATGATGGAAAGTCGGTTTGGCCGATGTAACTCTTTGAGAGCGTAAACATTTGGTTTCATGTTTTACGCTCTCAAGAGTTAAAATATGCATCACGTCAATTATCCCAAGTCTACACAACTAGAGAATGTAGAAGATTAATGGTCATTTTTCATCTGTATGTTGGACTGTTTTGTTTTCTCTGAAATCCAGCCTGGAATTGTGGACAAAAGTAAACAAAATCTTTAGTTTTGGGGTCTGTGGAGCTAAATGTCATCAAGTGGTGTCCTCCGTGGCTCAAATTCTGGAAAAATGGTGGGCCTGGTATTTTAAAAAAAAGGTTGAAAACCACTGGCCACTCCGTGGCGCAGTCATGCAGCTCATATTGTGACACTCAGTGGCACGATATGAGCTTGTAGATCTGCTATTTCTCAACAGCTAAAACACCAAAAGTGTTCAGTACACAAAGGGTAAAGGTAATATAGACAACTTTAGTGTTTACCAAACACTGTGTTTTGTAAACAGATCTGTTTTACAAACAGAATCTAACTCCACCTCGCCTCCACTCTATTGGCTCATTATGAATCTGCTGTGCTGTGATTGGCTAAATACGCTGCCTCACCCCTCACAGGAACCTCTCCCTTCACACATTAGCCACGCCTGGCTGTCCTGAACAACAACAAATGTATTTCTTTTCATGATTTGTTGACAACAACAATATAACACAAACACAGATAAATTTGTCTTGAAGGCGGTCATTGCGACCTGGCTAATTAAGGATTGATGATTTTAACTCTTGAGAGTGTAAAAACGAAACCAAATGGACCGCGCAAGGTCCATTTGGTTTCATTTTTACACTCTCAAGAGTTACATCTGGTTAACCAACTTAGCTGGGACCACCTGGAACCCTCTCAGGGACACGTTTTGAAAACTCCTGGTTTAAAGCACCCAAGTAGGAAGTAAACTTAAATGCAAAATTTACAATAATTTTTTTGGGGGGCAAGTGACCATACATGACCTGAGGGCAAGTAGAACCTGACTTGCACTTGCCCGATGGGCAAGTGCCTCGGAGACCTTAGTGTCAACCCCTGGCCCTGGTGTCAAAAAGGTTGAAAACCACCGTTCTATTGGAAATCCCCTGAACTTTGAGCCAAGTCATTGGATTGGAAGCCGGTTGGCAGAACAGCAGAGCTGTTCTGGGCTTTGGCTGTAATTTCCTCAGCTAAAGCTTTAGGCTGTGATCTGCCTCCTTTTGGCAGATAAGAGGAATGGAGCGTACAGTGTTGCCAACTTGGTGCATTTCAGGGGTGGATCTAGGCATGGGGAGGGGGGGGGGGGAGGGGCAATGCCCCCCTAAATGCCCAGTCTGCCCCCCCAGACACGATGGCATCATGCAAAACAACCCAAGATATTTCAAATTAAAGTGCTTCTATTTAAAATGATGTGAAACACTACTACTGCTACTAACTAACTACAGCTGTGTCACCACTAAACCAACAGCTCTCTGAGTCAGACCTTTAGCTTTATGCATGCTGTGTGTCTGTTGCAACTTCAACAACAACTGATGTTATTATTGATGCTTTACTTGACTAATAAAAGTCTTGGAACCGAAAATGGTATGGGCACCCATACCATTTTCTCCTACCCCCCCCCCCCCCCCCCCCCCCTTCCCCCCAATTGGGAAATGACATTACATCCGCCCCTTACCCCAGGGGAAGATAAGATAAGGTGCTTGTTATGAGAGCAGACATATGGAGCACAGGAACAAAGCTCACACTGCCAACACACACTGTCACCTCATAAACCTCCGTAATCTATATATACTGTACATGTATATGTTGTACTAATGACACTATAGCAGGGGTTTTCAACAGGTGGTCCGGGGACCACCAGTGGTCCCTGAGAGGGTTCCAGGTGGTCCCCAGGCTAAATGATGGAAAGTTGGTTAACCAGATGTAACACTTGAGAGTGTAAAAGTGAAACCAAATGGACCCTTGTGGGTCCATTTGGTTTCACTTTTACACTCTCAAGAGTTAAATTATATTCATCATCTGAATTAGCACCACTTAATTAAGAAGTTTACACTGTTTTGTTGGCAAAATACAGCCTGGAATTGTGGACAAAACCAAAAGAATTCTTTAACTTTAGGTCTTTGGTGTGAAAATGTAATCAAATGGTGGTCCTCCGTGGCTCAAATGCTGAATAAATGCTGGTCCCTGGAGTCAAAAAGGTTGAAAATCCCTGCACTACATGTTATGAACCCGTATATAGTCCAGTAACAAGGTGATGTTGTGTTTAGTCTCTCAGGCTAATTTAGGAGAGTAACTGGAAAAATGTTGTTTCTAAATGTGTAGATTCTTGAGAATTAGGTAATTCAGATGTTTAAATATAATTTAACTCTGATTACTTTGGTTACCAATGGTTCTTTCTAGGAAGAATCGAAGGAGGACTCTATCATAGGAGGAAAAATGGTAAAAAACGAGGGTTTTATCTGTCAACCAATTTCACCACAACTCACCAGCCAAAAAAAGCACTAGATTTTCACTAATTCTGCCACTAGGGCGGTCTGGAAAAAGGTAAATATAGCGACAAATGCACCAAGTTGGCAACACTGCCTCAAACAAATTGAACCAAACTTTTGTATCTTCAATATATCTTGAATAACAGACAAAAAGTTGCCTGGAATTTTCTATTGTCTGCTTTCAATGATGAATTCTGTTGGCTTAGTGGTGACACAGCTGTAGTTAGTTAGTAGCAGTAGTAGTGTTTCAAATACTTTTAAATACAAGCACTTTATTGTGAAATATCTTGGGCCGTTTTGCATGCCATTGTATTTAGGGCCCGTGCCTAGATCCGCCCCTGAAAGTAAGCCATTTTGACTGGCAGAAAACTGTCATTCTTTTGAAAAAAAAAAAAAAAAAAAAAAAAAAAACTCATGTTTCTAACAAAACAAAAAAGAGAGTTTAAAATGCACCCTGAACGCAATGTCCAAGGTACAGCTGCTGGCCAAGTGGTCCATGAGCATGACACATACAGTATACACCTGACCGTGTGTCGCCTGTTTGAGTCTCTTCTCTCTCTCTCTCCTCTCTCTCTCTCTCTCTCTCTCTCTCTCTCTCTCTAAACAAACGATCAATAAGGACAGAAAAGCCAAAAGGATTTGTGCCACATGTGTCAAAAATACCAGATTCCAGCTTCCAATAGCTGAAACTAATGCTGACTAAAGCTTACATGGCTAAACAAACAGCTTTAGTTCAACCAAGGTCATGTTTTAAGTTGTCATCAGAGAAAGTAAAAGATGGCTGTTAATTGTTTTACATTCCTTGCTTGTTTTCTTTAGTTTTAGGGATTTTATCCATGGCAGGAGGCATTCCAACATGGTCCTGAATACTGTACGTGTTTAAAAAAAAAAATTAAGTGTATAAATGGTTTGGCTCCCCCTCCTCTAATGGAATTTATTCGTAAAAAAAGACTGCCAACGCAGCTCTAGGTCGATATCTAGAGGTGATTGTAAAATTGATTTTAGAAGAACCACCTTTAGTAAAAACGTACTCTCCATAAATGGCTGTCAATACTGGAACCTACTTCCGGCCTCAATCAGAGAGATCCCCACTCTCGGTGCTTTTAAAAGACAGCTAAGTTGTGCTAAAGACCTCACAAACATGTAGTCACATTTAAGTGCTGATCATTTTTGTCGTTGTTTTTCCAATGTATTCTATTTAACACGGTCTATAACACGGTTTTACAACATTATGTGTATTCTGTATTCTGTGTATTAAAACTAGCCGTAGCTAACTCTGACTGGTTTTACACTGGGACGCCTGTACATTTTAATGCATATGTCGGTCTCCTGTGTTCATCAAACTGGTGCTGTCCTGTCGAAATAAATAAATAAATGAAAATGAAATGAAATGAAAAAATAAAATTAATAAAAACACAGAAGTTGACAGGATGTAGTGAATGTGAGGGAGGCATCACACACCGCACTGCATTGCACACACTCCTAGAAATACCCTAAAATCCCTAAAAATACCCTAAAATCCCTAAAAACTAAAGAAAACAAGGAATATCCTTATATAAAAATTCTATATAAAAAAAATCTAATAAAGTAATAAAAAGAATGATTAAATAATTAAGACAAATGTCAATTAACACCCATCTTACCTCCTCTAAGTATATTAATGACATATTAGAATGTTGAAAATGTGTGGACTTCCCCTTTAAGTTCAAGGGGAACATAATGTGGCAGCAGCCGTCTGAGGTGAAACCTGTTGATTCAGCATGTTATTATTCCAGACTATTCAACAGGCTGTCAGTAGATGACAGAGTGACTATTCAGGGGTTGACACTAAGGTCTCCGAGGCACTTGCCCACTGGGCAAGTGCAAGTCAGGTTCTACTTGCCCTTAGCTCATGGTCACTTGCCCCCCAAAAATATATTGTAAATTTTGCAGATGTAACTCTTGAGAGCGTAAAAATGAAACCAAATGGACCCTTGCGGGTCCATTTGGTTTCATGTTTACGCCCTCAAGAGTTAAAATTCATCATCTTAATTAGCCCAGGTCTACACAACTAGAGAATGTAGAAGATTAATGGTCATTTTGATCTGTATGTTGGACTGTTTGGTTTCCCAAATCCAGCCTGGAATTGTGGATATCTAGAAAGCAGGGAAAGACACAGAGGCAGAGTGCAAAGACTGCCTTCAAGACTAATTTATCTTGTGTTGCACACTACCAAGTAGCAGTCTTCACTTGCCAAACCATTTTTTTTAGTGTTAGTGTCAAGCCCTGAAAGGCATCCATGCTAACATACTTGGAGTGTGAACCTCTTGTGTCTAAACCGTTACTAGTTTACAGAATTCAAAAAGAATACAAGTGTTAATAATATTGTTTTCCTTTTCACATTACCATGTATGCTGCCAACATAACATAACATAACATAACATAAACATAACATAACATAACATAAACATAACATATACTTAACATAACATAACATAACATAACATAACATAACATAACATAACACAACATAACAATAACATAACATAACATGCTAGCATAACATAACATAACATGCTAGCTTTCTAAATTATTATGTTTGCCATCGGTAAGTAAATGAGTGAATGCAGTACATATTATGTACAGTTGCTTTGGATAAGGGGCAACATGCCAAGGGGGGCAACTAGAGCCATACAGCAACTAGAGCCATACAGCAACTACAAATAGAGCCATACAGTAACTAGAGCCATACAGCAACTAGAGCCATACAGTAACTACAAATACAGCCATACAGCAACTAGAGCCATACAGCAACTAGAGCCATACAGCAACTAGAGCCATACAGCAACTAGAGCCATACAGCAACTAGAGCCATACAGCAACTAGAGCCATACAGCAACTAGAGCCATACAGCAACTAGAGCCATACAGCAACTAGAGCCATACAGCAACTAGAGCCATACAGCAACTAGAGCCATACAGCAACTAGAGCCATAGAGCAATACTAGCCATAGAGCAACTAGAGCCATGCAGCAACTAGAGCCATACAGCAACTAGAGCCATACAGCAACTAGAGCCATACAGCAACTAGAGCCATACAGCAACTAGAGCCATACAGCAACTAGAGCCATACAGCAACTAGAGCCATACAGCAACTAGAGCCATACAGCAACTATAGCCATACAGCAACTAGAGCCATACAGCAACTACAGCCATACAGCAACTAGAGCCATACAGTAACTACAAATACAGCCATACAGCAACTAGAGCCATACAGCAACTAGAGCCATACAGCAACTAGAGCCATACAGCAACTACAGCCATACAGCAACTAGAGCCATACAGCAAATACAGTCATACAGCAACTAGAGCAATACAGCAACTAGAGCCATACAGCATTAGTGTTATCAAAGCTCTCCTTGTAACATACTCCCTTCTCAATGTTTAGACATTTCATTTTAATATAAAGCTAGAGTGTTTTATTGTATATGTGCAACATGTTTGATGTTCTTGAAGAAACCTATAATCAATATACTCTACAACACCAATAAAATCCCTGTCTATCGTATGGCCTCTGTATCGTGACACAAACCTATTGTGAGATTGCAAGCAATGTCCACCACTACCAGATACACATAATCTACCTTATGTCAACTCACTCAGACCATGTGTTCATACCGTAGTGTAGATTTGGCATGTCGGACTCCAGGGGCGGATATAACTTTTCCCAATTGGGGGGAGGGGGGGGGGGGGGGGGGGATGGTATGGTTGCAACTTCATCGCCCCATATCGCACCCATACCATTTTCAGTTCCAGGACTTTTATTAGTCAAGTAAAGCATCAATAATAACATCAGTTGTTGTTGAAGTTGCAACAGACGCGCAGCATGCATAAAGCTAAAGGTCTGACTCAGAGAGTTTTCTGTTTTCAATGATGAAATGCTGTTGGTTTAGTGGTGACACAGCTGTAGTTAGTTAGTAGCAGTAGTAGTAGTCGTTTCAAATCATTTTAAAGTTAGGGGGGTTGTTTTGCATGCCATCGTATTTGGTGGGGCAAATACGATGGCATGCATCCCCCCCCCCCCCCCCCCATACCTATGCCTAGATCCGCCCCTGTCGGACTCTAGTCTGTGTGTTTTCTCATATCTCTGTGTGTTTTTATCAGTATCTCTGAGCCGTTTTACAGTCCTTACTGTTGTTGCTGCTACAACAACACCTCAATGTCTCCTCCAGGATCAATCAACTGTTATCTAAATTGTCTTATCTAAATGACTGGCACTCTTTACACTAGGTCAATGAACTGTAAAATGTCAAGTTGTAACATGTCAAGACAATTCCACTTAATATGACATTCTCTACTAGTGCCAATGTAATATGTAATGAGGATTGTTTTTTTTCATGGCACTGTTCCCAGAATCCTACTGGAAGATTGGGTAGGTGTGGCATTGGCTGTGGGAAAAAAGCAAGCAAAAGCAAAGCAAAAGAAGGAGGGAAAATGAGACAAACATCGCTTAAAACATTATGCTTTGGCATCTTATTTCCTTCATAAATAGAGAATATTTCACTCAACAGGAACTGCTCCTGGCCCAGGATGATGATGTCACATGTCCATGTGTGATCTAGCTCTATGAACCAAATGGACCCGCAAGGGTCCATTTGGTTTCATTTTTACGCTCTCAAGAGTTACATCTGGTTAACCAAATTAGCTGAGGACCACCTGGAACCCTCAAGGACCACTGGTGGTCCCCGGACATTGTTGAAAACCCCTGATGTAAAGTGTACTATCTTGTCCAGAGTGAATAGAGTTTTTTTTCCCCCAAATCACTTTCCATTGGGTTACCAACTGTCCATCATTTAGCTGGGGACCGCCTGGAATCCTCTCAGGGACCACTGGTTGAAAACCTCTGCTCTAGGACTCTTAGTAGAAAGCATGTGAACATCTTGACAGTGTTCTTACCAGTAAACATAAGATCTTGACAGTGGTCTTACCTGTAAACATAGGGTCCTCTCTGCTCCACCATGGGTATCTCTCCCTTCAGCATCTCCTTGGGGTTGAGGACATGGAAGAAGTAGACGGACATGTAGAAGGGAACAGGCAGGTCCTTCCACATGGTGTAGGACATGTCGTTGGACGGGTCGATCACCAGGTTCTACAGGGCAGGACGCAGCCAGGACACAATTAGTCAAGTCAAGTCACCTTTATTTGTATAGCACATTTAAAAACAACAGCAGTTGACCCAAAGTGCTTTCCATACAAGGTTGCAACAGACTAAATGATGGAAAGATTTGGTTAAGCAGATGTAACTCTTTGAGAGCGTAAAAATGAAACCTTCATGTTTTTCATGTTTACACTCTCAAGAGTTATGATATTCACCATCTAAATCATCACCACTTAATTAATAAGTCATGGTCATTTTGATCTCTATGTTTTTTCTGTTTTGTTTGCGAAAATCCATCCTGGAATTGTGGACAAAACCAAAAGACATATTTAGCATAATAAATAGTGGGCCCTGGGATCAAAAAGGTGAAAAACCGCTGGTCTAACATGAAGCTTGTTGTCTGGTGCGGCTTATACACGGAAAATCTGTATTTCGCCCAAATTTAGCTGGTGCGGCTTCTTATTTCAGGTGCGGCTTATAGTCCAGAGATTACGGTAATAGTTACGACCAGTGCTGTTGAAGTCGCTCTACGTCGCTCTACGTCGCTGGTTTGATACGATCCCTATGCTAGCTGCAGTGAGCAGCGATCGCCTCCTGTCAGCTGGGGAACCCAAATAAGAGACGGACCAACCCGGAACCGGAAGTGTGTGCGCCAGCCGCCAACTAACTTGTCCGACGGGAAACATGGACCAGAATATGAAATATGACTTATAGATGAAAATCATTGGCACTTGCTACCTAAAAAAAAAAATGAAAAAGTGCTGGCACTGAGAGTGTCAGAAAGACTGGGTGATGTTATCTGGCTGCACTGATGTGTATGATTGAACTTTTCGTTATTTATGTTGTTATTTTTTATTTATTGTTTTATTTTTTTAAAGGTAGGGTAAGTGATTTGAAATTCATGGTGTAGTACCAGCCTGGTGCACTAGGGGCACCCAAGAGTAGCTACACTATGTGAACCTGCTGCTCCATCCTGATTGGAGGAGAATTCACCCTCCACCTGGGGAACTTTTATTAGCTCCTCTGCTAACATGGGGGAGGGGGAAACTCCATATATGGTCTGCACACCTTATAATAGAGCATTTTAACAGAAAAAAAATGGGTGATATCTGACAAAAGTGAAATCACTACCTTCAAATTGTGGTTTCCCCTTTCCTAGCACATTTACGGTAGAATTGTGTCACACACTGACTCACACTACCTTACTGTAAAATGTGTTGTGTTAAACATAAACAGTGTTGGGCAATGTTACTTAGGAAAGTAATATACGAACTAATATTGCCCAACAGAACTATTAAATAAGAAAAGAAAAATGCAATGTGTTCCGATGTTTACTAGTCTTGGGCAATATACCGTTGTTATCCGTTTATCGCGATATTGGAAATCAATACCGAGTAATATCCTTGGGTCTATAAAAAATATCGAATACCGAATATCATCAAATACCAACATTATACTGTATTCTATTAAAATATGAGCAATGAGACTTTTAATTGTAACTATACAAACATTTTTCATGTTACACACATGCCTAAAATAGCTCTTATTTGGGCTAGGCTTTTTGGAAACAATGTATTTCCAACTCCAGTTTGTCCCTATTTAGGCTGCTTGAACAGCAGAGCGCTCAGTTTCTGACCCCTCAATGTCGCAATTCTGAGAACTAGGTGACTGGTGGAACGTGTCTGACTCTGATTGCACGCCATTGCCATCTAGTGGTCAATGCCGGTAATAGATCGAATATCGAGATAATTAACACTTTATCAATACTGTTATTAAAAAAATCAATACCGCCCAAGACTACATTTACGGTAAACTGTGTCACACACTGACTCACACTACCTTACTGTAAAATGTGTTACAGTTAAACAGTGTTGGGCAATGTTACTTATGAAAGTAATATACAAACTAACATTGCCCAACAGAAGTGTTGGGCAATGTTACTTAGGAAAGTAATATACAAACTAACATTGCCCAACAGAAGTGTTGGGCAATGTTACTTTGGAAAGTAATATACTAACTACCGGTAATATTGCCCAACAGAACTGTTAAATAAGAAAAGAAAAATGCAATGTGTTGAACCAGGGGTTGACACTAAGGTCTCCGAGGTACTTGCCCATCGGGCAAGTGCAAGTCAGGTTCTACTTGCCCTCAGGTCATGGTCACTTGCCCCCCAAAAATGTATTGTAAATTTTGCATTAAAGTTTACTTCCTACTTGGGAGCTTGGGTTCCAGGTGGTCTCCAGTTAAGTTGGTTAACCAGATGTAACTCTTCAATCCAATCCAATCTATTTATAAAGCACATTTAAAACAACATGGTTGCGACAAAGTGCTGTACACAAGCTAAAAACAAACTAAGAGCCCCAAACATGGGCAATACAAAAAACAACTAATCAACAGGGAGGCACAAAGACAAGAAAACAAACAAACAAAAAACACAAACAGAGAGGACACATCAGCTATCAGCCAGAATGGGTGAACGCCAGGGAATACAAATGTGTTTTTAAACGGGATTTAAACACAGACAGAGTTTGCGATGCCCTAACCTGAGGTGGAAGTTCATTCCACAGTGTGGGTGCCACCACAGAAAAAGATCTATCTCCCCGAGATTTTAGTTTAGATTTAGGGATCCTGAGAAGTTGCTGGTCAGCTGACTCAGGGCCCTAGGAGAGTCTTTACGTACTACCAGCTCTGAAATGTAGGCTGGAGCTAACCCATTTAAGGACTTAAAGACAAAGAGTAGAATTTTAAACTGGATCCTGTACCGCACAGGAAGCCAGTGAAGGGAGGCAAGAATCGGGGAGATATGGTCATGTTTCCGTGTGCCTGTCAAAAGCTTGTAGTTTGTAACCACTGGCTTAACAAACAGTTGCAAGGAGCCCAGGTACAGGGAGGAGGAGTCGTAGCCAGAGCTGGGCCTGAACACCATAACTCTTGAGAACGTTAAAAAAAAAAAAACGTAAACATTTTTACACTCTCAAGAGTTAAAATTCATCATCTTAATTAGCCCAGGTCTACACAACTAGAGAAGGTAGAAGATTAATGGTCATTTTGATGTGTATGTTAATTTGCCTGTTTTGTTTCCCAAATCCAGCCTGGAATTGTGGATATCTAGAAATGAAACCAAATGGACCCGCAAGGGTCCATTTGGTTTCATTTTTACGCTCTCAAGAGTTACATCTGGTTAACCAACTTAGCTGGGGACCACCTGGAACCCTCTCAGGGACCACCTGTTGAAAACCCCTGGTTTAAAGCACCCAAGTAGGAAGTAAACTTAAATGCAAAATTTACAATATATTTTTGGGGGGCAAGTGACCATGACCTGAGGGCAAGTAGAACCTGACTTGCACTTGTCGGATGGGCAAGTGCCTCGGAGACCTTAGTGTCAACCCCTGTTTACACTCTCAAGAGTTACAATTTTCATCATGTGAATTATCCCAAGTCTACACAACTAGAGAATGTAGAAGATTAATGGTCATTTTGATCTGTATGTTGGACTGTTTGGTTTTCTCCAAAATCCAGCCTGGAATTGTGGACAAAAGCAAAAAGAAATCTTTAGCGTTGGGGGTCTGTGAGGCTAAAAAATGTCCTCAAATGGTGGTCCAAATTCTGAATAAACAGTGGGCCCTGGTAACAAAAAGGTTGAAAACCACTGATATATAATATTAGTCGTATTTGGCAATTTGGTATTGAGTTTTGGGCCAACACTCGGTTCCCCTTTTGGTGCGTCAAAACATGACCTGTAGCCTAGTTGTTGTTTCATAATGTTTAGCACTGTCATCATACTGACACACACACGTGCACACACACACACACACGCACACACACACGCACGCACACGTGCCAGGGGAGGATGTAACATTTGTAACAAATGGTAGGGGGGGCGATGAAGCCGCACCCATACCATTTTCAGTTACATGCCTTTTATTGGGCAAGTATAAGCATCAATAATCAATGTTTTCAATGATGAAATGCTGTTGGTTTAGTGGTGACACAGCTGTAGTTAGTTAGCAGCAGTAGTAGTGTTCCAAATCATCATATCTAAAATCTAAATATAAGCACTTTAATTTGAAATGTCTTTGAATATATCAATCAGGGCATTTAGGGGGGCATTGCCCCCCCCCCCCCTAGGACTGCATTTGCATTTTGTCAATTTGCTTGACTGGGTGAATATTTTATTACCAGTTTGCAAAAAATATCAGCATTATAATTATACATACTTGTTGATACAATGGCGCTAAAAGGATAACAACAGCTTGTTCCCAAACTGGACATAAACAACATATAAATCAACACTATAGCAATAAACCTACAGTCTATAGCAGGGGTTTTCAACCTTTTTCATCTCAGGGACCACCATTTATTCAGCATTTGAGCCACGGACCACCATTTGAGGACATTTTAGCCCCACAGACCCCAAAACTAAAGATTTCTTTTGCTTCTGTCCATGACCATTAATCTTCTAGTTGTGCAGATTAGGACTAATTTACATGATGAATATTTTAACTCTTGAGAGTGTAAAAAATGAAACCAAATGGACCCGAGTTACATCTGGTTTAAACAACTTGCTGGGGACCACCTGGAATCCTCTCAAGGACCACTGGTGGTCCCCGGAACACCATAGTGGACATAAACAACATATAAATCAACACTATAGCAATAAACCTAGAGTCTATGTCATGAATAAACCTTAGAGGGGTTTGTGGAAATAATAACAATAATATTAATAATAACACCCCCCCCCCCTCCATTCTGTGTAGAAACATTAGCATGATTACTGTTTTCTTTTTTTAAACTAAGGTTAAACAATAAAAAATGTTGAGAAATGGGTAGAATTCTGCTTTAAGCTCAGACTTTAGCTTTATTACTATTACCAGTTACAATCTGCAGTATTGGTATTAATACTGTATTAGTATTAGTATTGGTAGTCCTATATAAAATTATATTCCTGAAATTCCTTAATAAAATGTCCTAAACACATTCTGGGAAATGTATAGGACTGCAAAATACAGTGTGATGATCTTTCTACACCAGGGGTTTTCAACAGGTCTTGAGAGTGTAAAAATGAAACCAAATGTAAAAATGAAACCAAATGGACCCTTGCGGGTCCATTTGGTTTCATTTTTACACTCTCAAGAGTTAAAATATTCATTATCTGAATTAGCCATTTTGGAATGTATGTTTTGCTTGTTTTGTTTCCCAAATCCAGCCTGGAATTGTGGAGAAAAGCAAAATAAATCTTTAGATTTGGGGTCTGTGAGGCTAAAATATCCTCAAATGGTGGCCCGTGGCTCAAATGCTGAATAAATGGTGGTCCCTGAGATGAAAAAGGTTGAAAACCCCTGTTCTACACCATAGAATACCATGGGCTGACATATGTAATGTATACGTATCATGCATAGTCCATTGCAATGGTTTTCAACCATTTTCATATCACAACAGGGACAGTATTTGAGCCACGGACCACATTTGATGACATTTTCACCATACCCGTAGCTACGGGGGGGCAGTAGGGGGCGATGCCCCCCTGATTAGATTTTGTGCCCCCCCAGTCCAGATTGCCCAGTACCCGTCACCTTCTCCGGCCATACTCCCAGCTCAAACACTTCCACCACAGACCTGGTAAACAACTACAACAGTGCTCTATCCTCCTGCCTCAATCAACTTGCCCCCATAAAAACCAAGTCTGTCTCCTACACCCACTCCGCCCCCTGGTACACCGATCACCTTCGGCAACTCAAAGCGAAAGGCAGGCAACTGGAACGTCTCTCTAAGAAAACTGGTCTCACTATACACTCTGACATGTTTAACCTCCACCAACAGCAATACCGGATGCCCTCAATAAAGCTCGTACCTCCCACTACTCTTCCATCATACAATCCGGCAGCAATAACCCCAAGGCACTTTTCTCCACCATCGACAAACTACTTAAACCCATGGACACCACCACCACCACATTCACCACCGCAAAGTGTGAAACATTCCTGTCATTTTTCCAAGAAAAAATCAATATCATTCATTCAGAACTTGCCACCTCCTCTCCTTCCTCCCCCCCTGCCATTGAACTTTCCTCCCTCCCACTTTCCTACAGCCACTCACCTCCTTTACGGAAATCACCACATCTGACCTCTCCTCCATAATCTCAGGCATGAAGCCCTCCACCAGCATTGTTGACCCTATTCCGTCCTCTTTAGTAATAGCCTGCCTCTCCTCACTCTCATCATTCATCACCAACATAATAAATACCTCTCTGTCCACCGGCTCTGTCCCCCCCGCCCTCAAGCTGGCTGCCATCACCCCCATCCTGAAGAAGCCTGGTCTGGATCCCAACACCCCCAACAACTACCGGCCCATCTCCAATCTCCCCTTCCTGTCCAAAATCCTCGAACGTGCAGTTGCCTGTCAGCTCAAATCCCACCTCAACAACAACAACCTGTATGAAACCTTTCAATCTGGCTTTCGCTCCCATCACAGCACTGAAACCGCCCTACTCAAGGTCACCAACGACATCCTCCGCTCTGCTGACTCCGGTTCATTATCCATCCTCATCCTCCTCGACCTCAGTGCTGCCTTCGATACAATCAATCACTCCATCCTCATTTCACGCCTCCACTCCCTTGGTCTTTCCGGCACCGCCTCACCTGGATGAAATCATACCTTTCAGATCGTCAACAGTTTATCTCCATCAACAACTGCACCTCCTCTACTGCCCCTGTCATTCACGGTGTTCCCAAGGCTCCGTGCTTGGCCCCTGCTCTTCACATCTACATCCTCCCCTCGGACAGATTCTCCGCAAACACGGCCTTCTATTCCACTCCTACGCTGATGACACGCAACTATATCTCTCCACCTCAACCATCACCCCAGACACCCACTCCACCCTCACCAACTGCCTTACTGAATTAAAAACCTGGATGCAACAAAACTTTCTCAAACTCAACTGCAATAAATCAGAAATCATTATTATCGGCCCTGCCTCCCTCACCCGCTCCACCCAGGATTTCACTCTGAACATCGACGGCTCTATTGTAAAAACCTCCACCCATGTCCGCAATTTAGGAGTCATTTTTGACCCTACCCTCTCTTTCCTCCCCCACATCAACCACATCACCAAAACTGCATTCTTTCACCTCAGAAATATCGCCCGTCTCCGCCCCTCTCTGACTCCCTCCGCTGCAGAAACCCTAATCCATGCCTTCATCACTTCCCGACTGGACTATTGCAACAGCATCCTCCATGGCACCACCACTAAAACCTCAACAAACTGCAATATATACAAAACTCAGCCGCCCGCCTACTCACCTCCACCGTTCCAGAGATCACATAACACCAGTCCTCCGTGACCTTCACTGGCTCCCCGTCAAATACAGAATTGAATTCAAAATACTTACCACCACCTACAAATCACTCAATAACCTGGCCCCCACCTACCTCTCTGCTCTCCTCACAACACATGCCCCATCCCGCTCCCTCAGATCCAGCAACGCCGGCCTTCTTGTGGTTCCCAAAAACATAAAAAAGAAAACCTGGGGCGACAGGCCTTCTCTGTGGCCGCCCCACCCTCTGGAATGCACTCCCCAAATCTATCCGTGATGCTCCCACACTTACACCTTCAAATCCGGTCTGAAGACCCACCTCTTCAGATCTGCTTTTGAAAGCTGACGTGCCAAAGAACTTGCCACATGCCTTTTAATTGTTTTATTGCTTTTAATGTTTTTCTAATAAAGCTGCCCCCCCACACACACACACACACCTACACACTTTCATGTAAGGCGTCTTTGAGTATCAAGAAAAGCGCCATATAAGTGTCAGATATTATTATTATTATTAATATGAAAGTTTCCCTTGCAAATCCCAACGACGCGGCCAAAGGGATAATGGTGTCTATTTACTTTGCTGAGATCCTGTTTAAAGCCCGCCTACTAGTTTTGCCATTTGCACAGAATCGGATCTGCAGCATGGGCCCTCCTCCCTCCATGCAGTTGAGCGAGATCCTGTCATGGCGTCCACCGCTTGTTTACAAAACACACGTAGGGAAAAGAAAACTTTGCCTTTTTTACCAAGGACTGCGTTCGGTTTGATAAATAATGACAGCAGAGCCGTTTTCTAAAGCCCGATACGGGCGGATGCATGGCTTATAAGGCAGCACGTCGAGCTGTGGTGAGTAGCCTCAAATGAGCTGTTTGTTGTCCCTCTTGGTCCATGAAGTGAACGGTGTCTGCATTGCTCTGTCTATACTCCAGGCTTACATAGCTACTCTACCCAGGCTGCGCTGGGTAGAATCATGCCATCTAGTAGAGTTGCGACATTGGGGGGTCAGAAACCGAACGTGCTGGATAGTATTTTCTGTTGCGCGACCACTGCAGACAGCATTGCCATCGCGAGAGATCGCACAGCGGGACTATAGTTTTCAAAGAGGCCAGCGCAAATAAATAAAAGCCCTTTTAGACACGTGTAAAACATGACAACTATTGGGAAATCAATGCTGATAGTTAAGTGGCCATTCTGATGGTCTACTCTAGTGTCATGTTTGCAAGACTAGTTTTTCAGAGACACTGACAAACTATATTTTTCATTTTATTTATTTTATGGTAGTGCTTTGTCGTGGCTGTATAAGTTAAAAAATGCTGTAGTTAGGAGGAATATACATTGATAAAGTAAACATTTAATTATTGGTTGTAATTCATGCCATCATAGTCAAATTAGAGCCCCTTTGCTGTTGGGTTGGCCAGTTATTTTGTCCAGGTGTATTGTTTGTAGTTTGTATTGTCCAGTAAATAGTTAATATAATAGTGTTCAATTACAGTTATTATCTTTATAGTCCTATGTACTACTGAATGAAACAGATAGCACAGTGGTACATGAAGAGGAAGGAAGGAGCCTTTTCTCATTTTCCTCCTGCCGTGGAGATATACAGCATATGCTCAACTATTTGTTGCTGGTTAGTGGTTGTATAACAACGCTCTCTCTCTCTATCCCTCCCTCCTTCCCCATGGAGTTGCTCATTGTGTTGTTGCGGGATGCAATCGTGTTTCATGACTGTATGTTTATTTGTTCTGTTGAGTATAATATAGTCTTTATTTGCTGTATAATTGGAGCACATACATGTAGCCATTTTCTCCAATTAGTGTGTTTTTTGAGCATGTGAGTGTGTGCTTAATATGCAACTTTGGTGGGGAACTTTGAAAATTATTGCCCCCCCCTGAAAACATGATAGCCCCACCACTGATAATTTCCTGGCTACGGCCCTGATTTTCACCCTCCACAAACCCAAAAAACTAAAGATTTATTTGGGTTTTGTCCATAATTCCAGGCTGGATTTGGGGAAACAAAACAGTGCAGTGACTTCTTAAATAAAAGGGGAATTCCACCCATTTTCAAAAAATTCCTGAGAGGGTACAAATGTGAACCAAATGGACCCCGGGTCCATTTGGTTCACATTTGTACCCTCTCAGGAAAAAGGGCTCTGAAAGAAAAAATCATTAACATGGTGAAATACATCTTGATGACGTCATCAGAAGTATTTCACCATGTTAATTATTTTTTCAGACCTCCGTTTTTAGGAAACACAGAATTGGGGGAACTTTTTTTATCATGTCAACACAACATCTCTAAGGTATATTAATAATGACATATTAAAACGTTGAAAATGGGTGGAATTGCCCTTTAATTAACCAATAAGTCTACATTTGGATCCACTTAATCAAGTGGTTTCATGTTTTACACTCTCAAAGAGTTACATCTGGTTAACCAACTCTCCATCATTTAGCCTGGGGACCACCTGGAACCCTCTCAAGCAGGGGTTTTCAACAGGTGGTCCGGGGACCACCAGTGGTCCCTGAGAAGGTTCCAGGTGGTCCCCAGGCTAAATGATGGAAAGTTGTTTAACCAGATGTAACTCCTGAGAATGTAAAAATGAAACCAAATGGACCCTTGCGGGTCCATTTGGTTTCATTTTCACACTCTCAAGAGTTAAAATATTCATCATCTGAATTAGCACCACTTAATTAAGTTTACACTGTTTTGTTGGCAAAATCCAGCCTGGAATTGTGGCAAAAAAAAAAAAAAAACAAAATAATTCTTTAATTTGAGTTCTTTGGTGTGAAAATGTAATCAAATGGTGGTCCGTGGCTCAGATGCTGAATAAATGTTGGTCCCTGCTGGAGTCAAAAAGGTTGAAAACCCCTGCTCTCAAGGACCACCTGGTGCTCCCTGGACCACTGGTTCTGAAAACCCCTGCACTATGAAGACAGATTTTTACTGCACTTCTTACCTTTACTATTTGGTCGTCAATGATCATCGGTCCGACGAAAACCATGACTGTCCCAAATACCACGGCGAGGACCCCCAAAACCATGAAGATCTGGGCGACCCTGGGTTTACTGATGGCCATGGTCCACACACACACACACACACACACACACACACACACACACACACACACACACACACACACACACACACCACACACACACACACACACACACACACACACACACACACACAGCTAAAAAACTGTTTAAAACTAGACAGATAAAAGCTGCCTGCTCTGCTCTACTCTATTGTGTTATAATAAAACCATAAATTATGCTATAATAATAATAAAAGACGCGTCGCTACTGCATGGTGTCTTCTGAGGTAACGGTCCACAGTGTTCAGATCTATAATAGATCTATAAAAGGTTAGAATCTGACCTACTAATACTATTGTACTGAACTGACTGTACTGTCCGTCTGGTCTGCCTGCCAATGTTTATACCACGGAGGACACGCCCCCCGCCAGTGTTGCCAACTGACAAAATACAAAATGCACTAGTGGCACTTCCAAAATGCACTAGAATGCGCTAGCGCAGTGGGTTTTCAACCATTTTCATACCAGGGCCCACTGTTTATTCTGCATTTTAGCCCAGAAGGACCATCATTTGAGGCAATAACTGGCAAAATGTTGGTCAAAATAGCTATTTATAGCCATTTCTAAATGTGCAGAATCTTGAATATGAGGAAACTCAGATGTTTGGAATATAATTTAACTCTTGAGAGCGTAAAATGAAACCCGTAAGGGTCCATTTGGTTTCATTTTACGCTCTCAAGAGTTACAGACTGTATCATAAGAGGAAAATGGTGAAAAACAAGGGTTTCATCTCTGGCGCCTGTCAACCAATTTCACCCCAACTCACCAACCAAAAAGAACTAGATTTTCCGCCAGGAGATTTTCACTAATTTTCAGCGCTAGGGGGGTCTGAAAAAGCGCTAAATATAGCGAAATACTCGCTATATTTATTCTATTCTATATTTATTCTATATTTATTTCAAATGCACCGAGTTGGCAACACTGTCCCCCCGCCGCCGCAATGCTCCGTGGGAGATGTGGTTCCAGTTCAGAGACATCTAGTGTCAGAGTGGCGACATTGAGGGGTCAGAAACTGAGCGCTCCATGTGCTGTTCATGCAGCCTGAAAAGAGGGACACGCTGGAGTTACAAAACACATTGTTTTCAATGAGAGGCGACGCAAATAAGAGCAATTTTAGGCATATGTGCAACATGACAACTGTTTAAAACTAAAGTAGCCTATTGTAGAGCAACGACTTAAAGACTCTGTAGCCTGGTAGTGTTGGTGTATATGTATCTAAAATAAAGGTATTTAAGATCATTAAAGCTGGGCTGTGTCCACACTGCATTTCTGCCTGCGTCAGGTCCAGGTCTTGTCCCCATTTATCGTCCCCATTCTCAATAGAAGTCTATGTAGAAGAGCCGCCATTAGACCGGACCCATAAAGTGGACGGAGTTGTCGTAACTCTGTCTCTACTCTATGGCTCTCGTCCAGTTGCAGCAATGTTAATGTGGGAGAAGTGGGCACAGTTTTGAAGGGAATCCAATGTGGAAATAATGTTTTGTGTGTGTATATGTTGTTATGTACACATCTATAAGCAATTTACTGGGGTGAGGATGATTCATTCATTATCATTATAGGCATTAAAGGAGAATTCCACACCAAAACACATCAATCTACTGCAAAAGTTTGGAGTTACAGAAATACCCGCAGCAATGCAAACTGCATTTAAGGGAGGAGGACCTCATGGTGAAATGTAGAAAATGGAATATCTGTGACAGAAATCAAGGACATTATGTATCAAGTCACAGGAATCAATATAGATTGATGCCCAATGTGTTTTGGTAAACTAGTGTGTGACTGAATGTTCAAATAAAATACCACTTCTCCCAGTGAAATACCCAGTGCAAAATAGCACACACCGCAAAGAAAGAAAGAAAGAAAGAAAGAAAGAAAGAAAGAAAGAAAGAAAGAAAGAAAGAAAGAAAGAAAGAAAGAAAGAAAGAAAGAAAGAAAGAAAGAAAGAAAGAAAGAAAGAAAGAAAGGACCATTAATCTTGTGTGCATGATTCTAGAGGTGCCACGATTCACTTACCTCCCAATAGGTGTTTAAAAGGATCCCTGTATAATAAGATAAACATCACTTAAAACTTTATACTTTCCCTATATAACTAAAATAAACAAATAAAAACACCATTGGCATCTTATTTCTTTCATAAATAGAGAATATTTCACTCAACAGGAACTGCTCCTGGCGCAGGATGATGATGTCACATGTCCATGTGTGATCTAGCTCTATAGAATATATGGATGAACATGCTCATGTGACATCATCATCCTGCGACCGGAGCACCTCCTATTGAGTGAAAGATTCTCTATTTATGAAAGAAATAAAGTATTGAAGGTGTTTTTATCTGCATGTTTTAGTTATAGAAGGCAAGTATAGTGTTTTAAGGCATATTTGTCTTATTATCCAGGGATCCTTTTAAAAACCAGAATCCACCTCACCTCCACTCTATTGGCTCATTATGAATCTGCTGGAGTCTGCTGTGCTGTGATTGGCTAAAACGCTGCCTCACCCCACACAACCCCTCTCTCACACATACAAATTAGCCACGCCTGTCCTGAGCCCGACGGATGCTTTTGTTTTCATGATGATTAGTTCACAACAGCAAAGTTAAATGGTGCATTTACTGTATATAGTGCCTTTTATATAGTACCTTTATCCATAGGCGCTTTACATAGCTTGTGCATCACATTCACACACACATTCATACACTGATGGCAGTGGAAACCATGCAAGCTACCTACTAGCACATCAGGAGCAATTAGGGGTTCAGTGTCTTGCTCAAGGACACTTCCACACTAACTCTGAGGGAGCCTGGGATCGAACCGGCAACCTTGTGGTTACCATCCGGTGACTACCCCGGAGCCACTACCCCTGGACCGTCTGCAAGACGAAGCAAGTGTCTGTCTACAGGGAAACAGCTGGCATCAAAATAGAAGCAACGTAGAGGGAAAAAAACACAACAAATATAGCCTTATATCTATTTTGATTTTTGGCTAAAAAAGTTGCTATTGTCGTGGTCCTTTTCACCGCAATGACGTAACGACGTACCAATGTCATCACAGCCGCGTTAGAAACCGTCCATTTAAAAGAGAGCTCTATAAAACAAACAAACATCATTTCAGAAAGCTCATTTAGCCACTACTTTAGGGAACAGGTTTTTACGTTTCACTTCCTGTCCACAACACTGACATCCCGACGGTATGAACCCGCTGTGAGCCGCCGCGCCGCTGCCGGTGCGCGCCATGTCTCCACGATGGACGGTGGCCAACCCCCGAGAAAACCCTACAACAGGAGTCTGTCTAGCTGCGATGGAGCAGGAGGAGGAGGATTGGATCACAAGGCTCCGGCCAAGCCTCCAGGAGGCCTGCACATCTTCCTGCCCCGCCGGTCCTCCCGTCTGGGAGCCCTGGAGCGCCACCAGCCTCAGGTGGTCAGAGGCGGGGTTGGGGGTGGGGGGCGGAGCCCGGAACGCGGTGTCGGCGGCAACAGCGTGATTACCGCGGCGCACGGCTCCCAAACAGCTCCTCCCCTCATCAAACAGGGCGGAGGCTCCTGGTACCGCCGGAGCATCCGGATCGGACAGAGCTACTCGCGCCTCACCTCCGTCAAGCCGTTCGACGTGAACGTGGAGTCGTCCAAGTCCCAACTGCAGCAGCAGCAGCAGAACGATGGCCCGGCCCCGCAGGCCACCTTCGAGGTGCGGCGTGCCGCCGAGCCGGGCGTGGGCCGCGCCGGGAGCCCCTGCTGCGGCGTGGTCCACGTCAAGGTGGTCCAGTGCGAGGGAGCCCTGTGCAAGGTGATGTCGGACACGGGCTGCCGGCTGGGCCGCGCCTGGCGCCATCTGACCGCCCTCCTGGCATCCCTCCGGCTCTCCCTGGCCAAGCGTTTCTGCTGCGGCTGTGGACCATCTTCGTCCTCTAAGCGCGCCGTCTCCGCGCCGTTCGCGGTCGCCGCTGCCCTGGTGATGCTGCTACTGGCGGTCCTCCTAGGCGGAGGGGTGCGCTGGTGGTTTGCAGGGGACCCCCGGCACCCCCAGAGCAGCCTGCTGCCCAGCCTGCTGCCCATCGGCGGCATCGGCACGGTGCTGCCGTGGCCGGTGGGGCGGTCCGGGGGCGAGACGGAGCGTATGATCGGCCTGGAGCACAGCGTCAACATGCTGTGGGAGCGCATGGAGGACGTGATGAGCAAGATCACCAGGGAGCTGGGCGAGGAGAAGGCCAGGAGCCGCGAGAGCACAGAGTTCCACCTGCAGAACCTGGAGCGCATCCTGCAGATCCAGAAGGACATTGCGGCGCCGCCCCAAACCACCGCCGACACCCTGAAGGACATCATCAGCTTCCGTGTCCGCGAGGAGATCCGGAACATCTTCTACGGAAACAACAACCAGCTGGGACCCGGGGGTTCTTCTAGCGGCGGCTCCGGCGGCTCCTCGGGGAGCGGCTCGGGCTCCGGCTCGGACCTGTCCACCTCCCACCTCCTCCACGACCTTCTCCGCTGGCTGTCGCAGCGCTACATCAACGAGGACGACTTCCACGCCGCGCTGGCCGCCCTGGAGCGCCGCGTCACGCAGAAGATCAGCCAGCAGATGGAGAACTCTTCCCCCTCGGCGCCCGGGGCCCGCGGAGGCGGCGGCAGCAGCTTGTGGGGCGGCGGCCTGGCGCGCGACGAGATGAAGACGATCGTCAAGGACGTCCTGAAGCAGCTGGCGCAGGACCAGACGGGGATGGCGGACTACGCTCTGGAGTCGGCGGGCGGGAGCGTCCTGGAACGCCGCTGCTCGCCCACGTACATGAAGAGGACGGCGCAGATCAGCATGCTGGGCGTTCCCATCTACGTGCACAACTCGCCGTGCACGGCCATCCAGCCCGAGAACCTCCCCGGGAACTGCTGGCCGTTCCGCGGCTCCCGCGGCTACCTGGCCGTACGGCTGAGCATGAAGGTGGTGCCCACCTACTTCTCCCTGGAGCACATCCCCAAGTCGCTGGCCCCCGGCGGGAGCATCGACAGCGCCCCGCGACACTTCCGGGTCTACGGCCTGGAGCACGAGGACCAGGAGGGGGAAGCGATGACGCTGCTGGGCTCCTACACGTACGAGGAGGACGGCGACCTGCCCCTGCAGACCTACGCCGTGACGGAGGACAACCAGCGGGCCTTCCACTTCGTCCTGCTGGAGGTGCTGTCCAACTGGGGCAACCCCGAGTACACCTGCATCTACCGCTTCCGGGTCCACGGCACGCCCGAGCGGCCGGACGACGGCCGCAGCACCGTCACCGCCAAGGGGGCGCGCTCGTTCTGGCCCTTTTCCTGAAGTTAAGCAGCAGCAGCAGCCGGTTGCGACCCTCTGAGGTTACAGACATGTTAGCGATGTCATCCTGAACCGGAAGTGCTACATCTACAGGCCTGTGTCTCGGTGTGTTACCACGTTTACAGCCAAGTATAAACCCAGGTAAAAGTATTCCCTCGCGCTGGTAAAGCCTACGCCCCGTATAAAGTTATTTCCAACCTTTTTTACTGTGAATTTTTACTACGAATAGCAGAGCAGACATGGAGGTACTATAGCCTGGCTAGAGCCGGATTCAGTCTGGTTTTAGGCTGGCTATTAGAAGAGAACACTCATTTCACTAACAGGAACAGAATTCGGCCTGTTGTGCTGATTGCTGAGGACTCTGTTGGATTAGTGCGGTTGCATCAGTGTGGTTACCGCACAGTGCAGAGATCAGGACTTGGCCTGACATAAAAACTTTTGTTTTCTTTTGTTTGGGTCTTTAAATCCCTTTCAGATTTTCCCCCTCTGTAATCCCTTTAAACCAGAACACTGTGAGGTCCTTGTGTTGGTTTGTTTGTCTGTGAATGAGTATTTTTTGCGTATGTTTGTAGGTCAAGGAAGGCCAACCGATGGTGTTCCTCAAGGCTATGTCCTCGGACCAGTTTCATTTCATCTAGACTAATATCACTGTACGATTTGAAATTTCCATTTTTAGGTATAGATGAGTCCATTCATAAAATCTGGTGCAAACCTTTACAAAGACTAAATAGATGTAGTTTTTTGCATTCATTATTGATAGATTTCTGATTGCTGCTGTTTGTGAAACATTTATATACAGGATATGCCATAAACATTTGCATATTTGGACTGATGTTGATTTTAGAGTCCATATTGATTTGAACTCTCAACGTGTTTGAGCACATGACGTTGAGACAGGAATTGCGTTCTCATCTTAGAAATAAATTTAGCTTCCCTTTCTTTACGAGCAAAAGTCATTGTTGAAATAGTTTTAGGATTAGGCGACACAATTTAGGTTTTCCTTCATAATTCACATTCTACTGGTAATACACTAGTCATGGTTGATGTAGTAAATACACATGTACCTAATTAATACTAGCAGTTAGATTACACTAGTAAGGACAAGACTATAAACAGTCAGAGTTTCATAGAGTCAGAGTTATGTAATGTGATGTTGGTGAAGTTTGAACAGTCGGTCGGTGGGTAATTGTAACACAGTAAAAAGAAGTCTTACAAAATAGCGTTATATTTGTTCAGTCGGATCGTTCAAACATGTTTAGCATAGACTTCTAACACAAATTTGTGACCAATAACACACACCAGTGCACCCAAGTTTGGTGTCTAAACTTTAGACCTGCATATTCACACGTGATCTTATTGAGCGTCACTTTTGACCACTGTTGGATGTAGTTTATGGCTCAGTATTAACTTGCCAGGCCAGCGAAGTCGCGCTCATTGTTTTCTTATCGTGAAATAACGCACGACGAAGGCACAGAACACGACGAAATGTAGATTTCATTCTTTAATCCATCTATTAGTCTGAGTGCATCATCTGATAAAGATCCCGTGGCTGACTTTCATTTGGGACAAATGGGGGAATGGGACAATTTTTTTGTCCCATTGTCACTGCCTGACTTTTGACCCAGAACTTTTTGGACAGGACAGGTTAGTCACAGGATTTGTGATGACATCATCACACATCCTGTTTAGGAGATCTGACGCTTCAAAATAAGGGTTTTTACCGATTGCAATGGCTTGAGCCATGGCATAGGGTAGAAAACGGCAGACACACGTATAGCGATCGGTGCAGGGTGTTCGGCGCTCGGTCGGCTGCAGGTGAAGACGTAATGTGACGTGAGTTAAAGACCTTTATAGCTAATGTCATGAGTATCAGCCCGCTCCGCTCACGCATGAGTAGGCCATGGCCTGCTTGTGTGCAACGTGCACGTTTGCTGATCTAGTTTTGACATAGTTATGCAGAGAACAAGTTAGTTTTTATTTATACTGCAGATGGTCCAGTGGTTTAACAACATTGGGTGGGTACGCTTGTTGTTTTAAGCGTTATTGACAATTAACTTAGCATTTGCATCACTTAGCATTATTAGCCTCACTTACTTACTTAGCATTAGCAATACTTAGCATTAGCAGCATTACTTAGCACTATTAGCATCAATTAGCAATATTACTACTCATGGCATAAGACTCTATATCTACTGCCATGCGTAGACCTATTCACCCCCTCTGCTCTTACTTGTGCCTACTTGTGCGCTGCAGTGAACAATGCACAAGTTTAGTGCTAATTGGGTTTTACTCCATGCTGTATTGATGCATTATTAATTGGCTAATTATTATGTAGCCTCTATAGCCTGATAGATTTTGTTTATTTGCGTTACTTTTAGAAAATATAGTTTTGAGATCTGGAACCGGAGGAAACCAAACCCAAATGTTGTGAATTTATTGTGTATTTTGCAGTCTTCTCACAGGGAATCCTTTATTTCCTTTGGTTATGACTGTAAAATCCTCAGTGGAACAAAGTGTACCCGAATGGGTCTGTTTCCTTTGGCTCTGTAGCATTTTGGGCAGGGGTTTTCAACCTTTTTGATGCCATGGGGACCACCATTTATTCAGAATTTGAGCCAGGGAGGACCACCACTTGAGGACATTTTAGCCCCACAAGACCCCAAAACTAAAGATTTATTTTGCTTTTCTCCGTCTTCTAGTTGTGTAGACTTGGACTAATTTACATGATGAATATTTTAACTCTTGAGAGCGTAAAAACTTTTACGTTCTCAAGAGTTACATCTGTTTAACCAACTTATCTGAGGACCACCTGGAACCCTTTCAGGGACTACTGGTGGTCCCCAGACCACCTGTTGGTCTGGGGACTACTACACATATAGAAAAAAAAAAAGCTTTATATGCAAACTCTTGAAAGTGGCACCTTTCATACAATCCTAATAGTTAGTATAAGTTAATATAAGATTCATATAGTATTTCTTTGTGAAGTCAAACATATAAAACAAAGTAATAATAAATAATTATAAGAATTCTACATGGCCTTCAAGAATGTATAAGATCCATGGTATTTTTCGTAAAGTGAAACATAATTTTGCAGTTCATAAGAAGTATATGACTTACAAAACAGAAAACAGATATAGTGTAATCTCTCTCTCTCTGTCTCTCTCTCTCTGTCTCTCTCTGTCTGTCTCTCTGTCTCTGTCTCTCTCTCTCCCTCTCTATGTCTCTCTCTCTCTGTCTCTCTCCCTCTCTATGTCTCTCTCTGTCTCTCTCTGTGTCTCTCTCTCTCTCTCTCTCTCTCTCTCTCTCTCTCTCTCTCTCTCTGTCTCTCTCTGTGTCTCTCTCTCTCTCTCTCTCTCTCTCTCTCTCTCTCTCTCTCTCTCTCTCTCTCTCTCTCTCTCTCTCTCTCTGTCTCTCTCTGCCCTCGTTCTCTGTCTTTCTCTTCTGTTTTATTCTGTTTTTAAAGGCTGAGAAAAGCCTAGTGAGTAAATCACTAATCTTTCACCCACCGCACCATGCTCATGCAGCCCCCAGACGGTGTATATGCAACCCTCTGGAGGGTTCATGGTCCAGAAGGGTTCCTTTAATCAGATCACACTTTGAGTCCACTAGCCTCTGACACAGAGTTTAGACACAGTTCTGTACAGTTCTGTAAGTGGGTGAGAGGACAGAAACATGTCCTCATAATGTCCTCATAAACGCCATGTCTACACTGTTAACCCATTGTGTCCTGATCAGATTCTAGTTTTCTGATGCTAGATTCTAGTTCACAGCGCTAGATTCTAGTTTCTGATGCTAGATTCTAGTTCCTCATGCTAGATTCTAGTCCCCCACGGTAGATTCTAGTTCCTCTCAGTAGATTGTAGTTTCTGAAGTTAGATTCCAGTTTCTGACACTAGATTCTAGTCCGTGACACTAGATTCTAGTCTGTGACACTAACAGTGTTGGGCAGTAACTAATTTTAGATTACATATTACTGTAATATTATTACTTTTGCTCCAAAAAGTAAAGTAACGAGATTACTCTGCAAAAATGGGTAATAAGTAACGCATTACTTTGCAAGTAACGCCAAGTTACTTTTTTAAAATGAGTTTGTTGTTGCATGCAAAAATGGAACAGATGTACAAGCTATCGACAGGTACTGTAACAACAGAGATGTGCACTAGATTGTAGATCCAGTCCACACGCTGCATCCTGCGCACAGTTATGTACACTACAAATCGCCTGCTGCTTTATTTTGTATTTTATTTTTAAATACAAGACCTCAACTGTCTTTGAAAACAATTGTGAAAAAGTTTAAAAAGTCAAAGAGACAGATTTTGTTGGCTTTGTTTTCAGGTGCAGTTTGTGGGATTGGAGACTATTATTATTCCAATACATTGGATTCAGTTCTAAAAAGAGCTCGCTAAACAGATTATATTGTACATCTCTATTTTTTCAAAGGCAGTGTTGAGAACTTGGGAAAGTAATAACGTAATATGTAATATATTACTCTTCGATTCCAGTAATAAGTAAAGTAATGATATTACTTTGTCTAAGGGGTAACGAGTAAAGTAAAGAAGTTACTTTCCTAAGTAATATTGACCAACATGGACTCTAAATTCTAGTCCCTGGCGCGAGGTTCTAGTATTTCTGGAAAAATCTTTCTGTGTCAGTGATGCTTAACATATTTCATAGGAAGAACCCCCAGAAATATCTATTATTTTGCTGCAGAACCTCATCTAAAAACATGTTGTTCTAGGGGATCCCCCAGAAGCAAAGATTTGAGTTAAAAATGTTTGCTTCCAAAATAATGTATTCAAAGATTTGCACCACATTTTCACAATTTTTCAAAAATAGCAGAACTACAAGCTCATATCGCGCCACTCGGTAGAGTGGCGCGATATGAGCGCCCCTGGCATTACCATGGAAGTCCATGTCCTCATAAAGCATGTCCTCATTATGTCCTCATAAAGCATGTCCTCATTATGTCCTCATAAAGCATGTCTAGACCGTTAAATCTCCACTGTTTCTCACTAATGTTACGTATGGATGTCCTGAAATGACCGTGGCTAGAACTTACAGTCCAGCGCTGGACAATTATTCCATAGCAGGGGTGGACTGACAGTCTGGCATACAGGGCATTTTCCCGGTGGGCCGACCCCCCCGGGGGCCGTTAATGTCGTGTTTTAATAAAAAAAAATAATAATGAATAAAAAAAAAAAAAATCTGCACAAAACCGGCCCACGAATCAGTGCTGGCGGCCCTCTGTCCTCTTCAAATGAGACTGCCTATTGCAGGGTTTTTATAGTTAACTAAAACTAACTAACTAATTTTAGTTAGCCCGAGCTCCAGAGCCCCTTATGTCTTAAATTCTCATGGGGGCTCAGGCCCCGGAGCCCCCACAAAGATTGCACGCCTGATTGCAACGCTAATTATAAGGGTCTTCAGAGGGCCGCTCTGAGACAAAATTGCCCGGTACGTTTTGAGCTCCCAGTCCAGGCCTGTTCCATAGTTTCCATAGTTGTAGTATATTATGTGTCCTTTAGCTGCTTATAGTAGTAGTATGTTTTAGTAAGTTAGATGTGTAGTTTTAGACAGTTTTAGTTGTAGTATTCCATAGTTGTAGTATATTATGTGTCCTTTAGCTGCTTAGTTGTAGTATGTTTAGTCTTAGCCGTATAGTTTAGATGTCCTGTCTAGTTCCTGTCTAGCTGTCTGTTTAACTTTCACTACTTGTCACTTTATAATTATAATTATACCTGGTTGTATCTTAGCACCTTCACCTCACTTTATACTGTTACAGTTGCACTTTACTGCTCTAGTCTGTTGCACTACGTCACTTACTGTTTCTGGTATTGTTTGTATTTGTCATTTTTCTTATTGCACTGTCTATTGTCTTATTGCACTGTCTATTGTCTTATTGCACTGTCTATTGTCTTAATGCACTGGGGAACAATAAAAACGTTATTTCATCCCTGTATATGTCCTGACATACACTGGAGTGACAAATAAAGAACCTAGCTTGAACCCTTGAACCCCAAATGACATACATAAAATACTGCGGAGGGCCAAGACTAAAGGCTGAACTATCATTGCAATATCATTTAATTTTCAAGATAAAAGACATTTTAGCCCCCTGGAGCCAAAACTAAAGATTTGTTAACAAATCCAGGCTGGATTTCACAAATAAAACAGGCAAACATAGATTAATAAAAAATTACCATTCTTTTACATTCTCTGGCTAATTCAGAATATTTTGACTCTTGAGAGTGTAAAATGAAACCAAACCTTTCCATATTTAACTGGAACCCTCTCAAGGACCACTGGTTGAAAACCACAGTACCCTTTCACAGGCCGGTCAGAGTCAGCCAAAGGGCCACATTTGGCCCCCGGGACGCATGACGCCCAGGTATGCTCTAAACTGAAGCTCAGTAGAGTGCAAACTATGTAGACCATGGCCCACTCGTGCATGAGCAGAGCTAATGAGCTAATACTCATGACTTTAGCTACAGTATGAACATCTCTTACAGTCATAATGAGCTAATACTCATGACTTTAGCTACAGTATAAAAGTCTCTTACAGTCATAAGGTCATCATAATCCCATGAATCGATTCATTGTTTAAATCAGTGGTTTTAAACCTTTTTGACACTAGGGACCACCACTTATTCGTCATTTGAGCCACGGACCACCATTCGATTACATTTTCACCCCAAAGACTTAAAATCTTTTGGTTTTGTCCACAATTCCAGGCTGTATCTGGGAAACAAAATAGTGTAAACTTCTTAATTATGTGGTGCTAATTCAGATGATGAATATTTTAACTCTTGAGAATGTAAAAATGAATCATTTTTACATTCTCAAGAGTTACATCTGGTTAACCAACTTTCCATCATTTAGCCTGGGGACCACCTGGAATCCTCTCAAGGACCACTGGTGGTCCCCGGACCACCTGTTGAAAACCCCTGGTTTAAATAATCGGCCGATGAATGGATTATGAAAACACTGGTTGGTTGCAGCCCTATAGAGCTGTGCAGTGACGTCACCGCCCCGGTTCCAGAAGTGGATTCCCCATTCATTTTTCTCATAGACCTTTTCGAAAATAATTCATACAAAGACGATTACGCCGCGGACAAAGCCAACTCGGGTCGTGACAAATTGTGATGACACACAATGTTGCTAATTAGATATTATATGATAATATTGTGTTTGTTGTCATGATTTGTCACGACCCGAGTTGGCTTTATCCGCGGCGAAATCGTCTTTGAATAAATTATTTTCGAATAGTCTATGAGAAAAATGAATGGGGAAAACACTTCTGGAACAAGGGCGGTGACGTCACTGCGCAGGTCCATAGTGAATGGCAACTCTAGTGTGTGTGTGTGTGTGTGTGTACAGACATGATGTGCACATGCTTTATAAGACAATAAGTGTGGCAGAAATAAGTGTGCCAGAACACTTCCTCATTGTTAAACATGTGTGGGTCAGCATTTAGCATGGAAGGAACTTAAGGCATGTGATTAAAAACCTCATACATGTGGACATGTTCAAAATAACAAAAACAACATGACAAAGAGCATAGGAGAGGGCAGGGCCGGATTTCACAATTTGGGGGGGGCAGGAGAAAATGGTATGGGGGGCGGCTTCATCGCTTCAATCGGCTTCAAGTTGCACCCATACCATTTTAGGTTACAGGACTTTTATTAGTCAAGTAAAGCAGGGGTTTTCAACAGGTGGTCCGGGGACCACCTGTGGTCCCTGAGAGGGTTCCAGAGGTCCCCAGCTAAGTTGTTTAATCATGTAACTCTTGAGAACGTAAAAGTGAAACCAAATGGACCCTTGCGGGTCCATTTGGTTTCATTTTTACACTCTCAAGAGTTAAAATATTCATCATCTGAATTAGCCCAAAGTCTACACAACTAGAAGATGGACAAAATGGCAAAAGAAATCTTTAGTTTTTGGGTCTGTGGGGCTAAAATGTCCTCAAGTGGTGGTCCGTGGCTCAAATTCTGAAAAAATGGTGGTCCCTGGCATCAAAAAGGTTGAAAACCCCTGAAGTAAAGCATCAATGATAACATCAGTTGTTGTTGAAGTTGCAACAGACACGCAGCATGCATAAAGCTAAAGGTCTGACTCCGAGAGTTTTCTGTTTTCAATGATGAAATGCTGTTGGTTTAGTGGTGACACAGCTGTAGTTAGTTAGTAGCAGTAGTAGTGTTTCACATCATTTTAAATAGAAGCACTTTAATTTGAAATATCTTTGAGATTTGGGTTGTTTTGCATGACAATGTTTGGTGGGGCAGTCAGGACATTTAGGGAAAATGAAACCAAATGGACCCTTGCGGGTCCACTTGGTTTCATTTTTACACTCTCAAGAGTTCAAATATTCATCATCTGAATTAGCCCCAAGTCTACACAACTAGAAGATGGACAAAAGCAAAATAAATCTTTAGTTTTGGGGTCTGTGGGGCTAAAATGTCAACAAATGGTGGTCCTCCGTGGCTCAAATGCTGAATAAATGGTGGGCCCTGGTGTCAAAAAGGTTGAAAACCCCCAAGTTAGAGAATAATCATCCCAACGCTGCCCTCTAGTGTCTGCTGGTGGTACTGCAGGACAGAGGGAGGAAGTGGGAAGAGAAATGGAATCATGAGAGATTAATAAATGATGGTCCCCTGGGCCACCAAATGGACCCTTATGGGTTCATTTTATCCTCCCAAGAGTTAAAGAATATGTACTGAGATCTGAATGATCTCATTTCCAAGAGTTTACACAATTAGAAAATGTAGAAGAGTTGATATTTGGAACATTTAGACAGCTGTCTCTACTGAATTGTACACATTGGACACAAACTGAAATCCTTAGTTTTGGGTCAGAGAGAGTAAAGTCAACATCAAACGGTGGTCCTCCGTGGATAAAATGCAGAATAAAAAGTGGTCCCTGGGATGAAAAGACAGTACAGCAAACCACAGGCATGACACGGCCTTACCATCAATCATGTTATACTTTATTGCATTAGGTGCAAAATGTTTGCATGTTCTGCAGAGTATAAATGAACCACAGTGTTCTCAATATGTACAACAGAAATAACACATTAATTAACACCGTAATTTCTGGACTATGAGCCGCACCTGAATATAAGCCGCTATAGCATAGAGATCAAAATGACCATGACTTATTAATTAAGTGGTGCTAATTTAGATGGTGAATATCATAACTCTTGAGAGTGTAAAAATGAAACCAAATGGACCCGCAAGGGTCCATTTGGTTTCATTTTTACACTCTCAAAGAGTTACATCTGGTTAACCAACTTTCCATCATTTAGTCTGGAGGGACCACCTGGAACCCTCTCAGGGACCACCTGTTGAAAACCCCTGTTAAAAAAAAAAAAAAAAAAAAAAAACACCTGTAAAAATCCATAGATTGGCCGCACCGTTGTATAAACCGTAGGGTCAAAAGCATGTGGAAAAAGTAGCGGCTTATAGTCTGGAAATTACGCTAAGTCCTGTGCTTTTAAAAAAAAGTGAAAATATCAGATCTATAAGCCCACCACATGTGTGGTGTTTGATGCACTCATTTTGGACAGGGACCTCTTTGGGTTCATTAAAGGGGAATTCCACCCATTCTACAACATTCTAATATGTCATTAGTATACCTTAGAGGTGTTGGTGGACATGATAAAAACGTTTTCCCCCATTCTGTGTTTCCTAGAAATGGAGGTCTGAATAAAATCACTAACATGGTGAAACATCTTGATGACATCATCAAGATGTATACAGGTATTTCACCATGTTAATGGATTTCTTTAGACGCTTCTTTTTTTTCTGAGAGCGTACAAATGGAACCAAATGAACCCGTTAGGGTTCATTTGGTTGCATTTGTACGCTCTCAGAAAAAAAAAAAAAAATGGGTGGAATTCCCCTTTAAGAATTAGCCATTGTAAAAATAATTAGTAGATCTACGCAGCACAGATTGCAAACTTGTAGATCTGCCTTTTTTTTGTTGAAAAATGTCTTGCAGATTAAACGTTTTCAACACAACATTTTCCGATGGGAGACAATTACACATAGTTAACTTACATATAGTTTACATATAGTTCTGAAATACCGTCCGATTCGCTCCGATGAGCACAGAATAGTAAATAATGTGAACCTCGACAAACAGACAGACAGACCCTTGCGGGTCCATTTGGTTTCATGTTTACCCTCTCAAAGAGTTAAAATATTCATCATGTGAATTATCCCAAGTCTACACAACTAGAGAATGTAGAAGATTAATGGTCATTTTGATCTGTATGTTGGACTGTTTGGTTTCCCAAATAATCCAGCCTGGAATTGTGGACAAAAGCAAAATAAATCTTTAGTTTTGGGTTCTGTCTGTGGGGCTAAAATGTCATCAAATGGTGGTCCTTACTCTGTCCGTGGCTCAAATGCTGAATAAATAGTGGGCCCTGGTATGAAAAAGGTTGAAAAACGCTGGTCTAGCAAAAAGAAACAATTATAGATTTTTTTAATCAGGAATTGTGTGGAGAGCAAAAAGGTGTGAGCTGAAATAATGAAACAACACTTCTGTAAATTGTCTTGGTCCTCCACTGAAAGAATGAATAGTTTTGTATTTGTCAGTGTGAACGCAGCATGGCAGCACAAGTACCGTCATTTCCGGACTATAAGCCGCTAATTTTTTCACATGCTTTTGACCGTGCGGTTTATACAACGGTGTGGCCAATCTATGGATTTTTACCGGTGTTTTTTTTAACAGGGGTTTTCAACAGGTGGTCCCTGAGAGGGTTCCAGGTGGTCCCCAGACTAAATGATGGAAAGTTGGTTAACCAGATGTAACTCTTGAGTGTGAAAAAGTGAAACCAAATGGACCCTTGCGGGTCCATTTGGTTTCATGTTTACGATCTCAAGAGTTATGATATTCACCATCTAAATTAGCACCACTTAATTAATAAGTCATGGTCATTTTGATCTCTATGTTTTTTTTTTTTTTTGTTTTTTTGTTTTTACGAAAATCCATCCTGGAATTGTGGACAAAACCAAAAGAAATCTTTAGTTTTGGGTTCTGTGGGGTGGAAATGTTGTCAAATGGTGGTCTGTAGCTCAAATGCTGAATAAATAGTGGGCCCTGAGATCAAAACGTTTGAAAACCACTGCTCTAACATGAAGCTTGTTGTCTGGTGCGGCTTATACTCCGGTGCGGCTTATACATGGAAAGAATCAGGATTTTGCCCCAAATTCAGCTGCTGCGGCTTATATTAAGGTGCGGCTTATAGTCCAGAAATCACGGTTTAGGTACATTCAGTAAACAGTGTACTTTCATCAGTCTCTACTTCTTCTCAGGTTTCCCAGTTTTCCTCCTTCCTCCACTGTAACTGAAACTCTTCAGAGGATTCTTCCCTCGTGTGTTCTGAGAAAAAACATTAAATATAAACATAAATACATTCAATGACAGCTGTCCAATTATCTTTTGTGCAGCACCCATGGGATGAGTTGAATGAATCAATCAAGACTAGACTAGTATGCGATAAATAGGCCCGACACCATATTAAGAGTATCATGATGCTTGCACCACCATGCTTTACTATGGGGATGTTTCTCTTACTATGGTGTTGGGCCTATTTATCGCATACTAGGGATCATGGATCAGTTTGGATACATCAAAATACTTGAAGAGGTGATGTTGTCTTATGCTGAAGAGGAAATGCCCTTGAAATGGGTGTTTGAACAAGACAACGACCCCAAACGCACCAGTAAGCGAGCAGCTTCTTGGTTCCAGACCAACAAAATTAAAGTCATGGAGTGGCCAGCCCAATCCCCGGACCTTAATCCGATAGAAAACTTGTGGGGTGACATTAAAAATGCCGTTTCTGAGGCAAAACCAAGAAATGCAGAGGAATTATGGAACGTTGTCAAATCATCCTGGGCTGGAATACCTGTTCACAGATGCCAGAAGTTGGTCGACTCCATGCAACACAGATGTTCTCAAAAACAGTGGCTATACAACTAAATATTAGTTTAGTGATTCACAGGAATGCTGAATCTTGGATATTTTTCAGTTAATACAGTAAATATTTGAGTTTGTAAAGTAAAGTGCAGACACTGCTATTTTTTTAACAGCCCAATGTTCATTTCTCTTCATTTTCTGTAAAGTAATTAAATAATTTCTGCTTTTTTCTTCATGTTTTGATTTAAAATATGATGTGCAGTGTTCCCAATGCATGGAAATAAAAACCACTATAAGGATTTTGGACTTTATTCAGTTTTTTAAACAGACTGCTATTATTTTGAACACAACTGTAGATGCATTCCTTGAGAAGATTTTTAAGAAGTTTCCTAATGAATTATTTTTTCATTAACAGAAATGAGAGTACCCTTTGAGAGCGGTTTTGAAGGAGTCAACATATTTTGTCGTGACTAGATTCTAGTTTCTGACGCTAGATTCAAGTTGCAGGCGCTAGATTCTAGTTTCTGATGCTAGATTCTAGTTTCTGACGCTAGATTCAAGTTGCAGGCGCTAGATTCTAGTTTCTAATGCTTGTTTCTAGTTCCAGAAGCTACATTCTAGTTTTTGGTGCCAGAATCTAGTTTCTGTTGCTAGTTTCAAGTTCAGGGCGTTAGATCCTATTTTCTGAAATTACATTCTTCATTTTTTGACACTAGATTCTACTGTATTTCTTGATCCTTGTTTCTGACACTAGAATCTTTTTCTTTTTTTTTTCTTTTTTTTCCTTTTTATCTGTTACTGAATATGTTCCTGTGTCAGGAACACAAATTTCATGCCAAGGACCACCAGAATCATCTATATTTAGCTGTGGACCCCCATCTGAAAAACTGTCCTAGGGATCCCCTTGAGTTAAAAATGTTTCACCATGTTAGTGGTTTTCTTCAGACCTCCATTTCTAGGAAACACAGAATGGGGGAAACGTTTTCATCATGTCCACCCAGCACTTCTAAGGTATACTAATGACATATTAGAATGTTGAAAATGGGGGGAGTTCCCCTTTAAGTCCCTGATTGGATGCTAATTAATTTGTGATCAGATCGGACGCTTTATGCCTCATGTCGCACAAGGCTAATTTCCCCTGGGAGCCGAGAAAGTGTTTTTTTTGTCATTTTTAACAGAATTCACTTTTTTCCATATTAATACAGTTCGAACTTTGATCTTACTATCCCTCCGAACAGATTCATGATTTGGAAAAATTAAATGTGTGTATTTATATGCCAAAGTGGTGAGTATTTTCCTCGTAGTTTCCCGTCTCTTAATGTGGGTGTAGCGGGGCGACTCAACGATTTGCATACATGATTGTGATTGGTCATGGAGCGCATGTTGTCTGGGGTTACAGTCGAGTCCCAGCGCGATCACAAGACACCACGCAGCTCGCATTGATGTTGTTTTTGTTTTCCGAAGTACTTCCATAATAGTTGGTCCTGCCTGCATGGTGTGTGCGCGCGACGCATGGCTGCACTGCATGAATGAGCGACGGCTCGTTCCGACGTACTTTCTTTTAAAAAGATGGTTAAAATTCTTCCTCACCTTGAAGCTTGGTTTAACAACTCCATCTCTGTTCCTCCATTTCTTCCTCCTCCCTGACAGAGGGTTGACGATTCCCTTCAGAGATTTAGGAACTAAAGAGAGAAAACACACACTCATTTAGTCTACAAGTAACCAGGGGCGGATCTATGCATGGGCATTTAGGGGGGGCAATGCCCCCCTTAATGCCCAGTCTGCCCCACCAAACACGATGGCATGGACAACAACCCAAATTTCAAATATTTCAAATCAAAGTGCTTCTATTTAAAATGATGTGAAACACTACTACTGCTAAATCATTGCACAGTGATACAATGGCCCGCATTTGCATGTAAATGGGGACCTCTAGTGGACAGACAGAGTATGAATGAGATATCAGGAATAGCCCTATATTATATATACCGCTATATACAGTATACATAATGAGCTAAAAATAAATACATATTAATATTAATAAATATTCGAATATAATATTCAAGTATTAAAAATATTTAAAAAATGAATTTCGAATGGGATTTTAGAGGTAAAATGACAGCCCTAGTACTAACCTAGGTAGTCTGGAACGTTCTTCAGGTGTGGTACTAACCTAGGTAGTCTGGAACGTTCTTCAGGTGTGGTACTAACCTAGGTAGTCTAGGACGTTCTTCAGGTGTGGTACTAACCTAGGTAGTCTGGAACGTTCTTCAGGTGTGGTACTAACCTAGGTAGTCTGGAACGTTCTTCAGGTGTGGTACTAACCTAGGTAGTCTGGAACGTTCTTCAGGTGTGGTACTAACCTAGGTAGTCTGGAACGTTCTTCAGGTGTGGTACTAACCTAGGTAGTCTAGGACGTTCTTCAGGTGTGGTACTAACCTAGGTAGTCTGGAACGTTCTTCAGGTGTGGTACTAACCTAGGTAGTCTGGAACGTTCTTCAGGTGTGGTACTAACCTAGGTAGTCTGGAACGTTCTTCAGGTGTGGTACTAACCTAGGTAGTCTGGAACGTTCTTCAGGTGTGGTACTAACCTAGGTAGTCTGGAACGTTCTTCAGGTGTGGTACTAACCTAGGTAGTCTGGAACGTTCTTCAGGTGTGGTACTAACCTAGGTAGTCTGGAACGTTCTTCAGGTGTGGTACTAACCTAGGTAGTCTAGGACGTTCTTCAGGTGTGGTACTAACCTAGGTAGTCTGGAACGTTCTTCAGGTGTGGTACTAACCTAGGTAGTCTGGAACGTTCTTCAGGTGTGGTACTAACCTAGGTAGTCTGGAACGTTCTTCAGGTGTGGTACTACTAACCTAGGTAGTCTGGAACGTTCTTCAGGTGTGGTACTAACCTAGGTAGTCTGGAACGTTCTTCAGGTGTGGTACTACTAACCTAGGTAGTCTGGAACGTTCTTCAGGTGTGGTACTACTAACCTAGGTAGTCTGGAACGTTCTTCAGGTGTGGTACTACTAACCTAGGTAGTCTGGAACGTTCTTCAGGTGTGGTACTAACCTAGGTAGTCTGGAACGTTCTTCAGGTGTGGTACTAACCTAGGTAGTCTGGAACGTTCTTCAGGTGTGGTACTAACCTAGGTAGTCTGGAACGTTCTTCAGGTGTGGTACTACTAACCTAGGTAGTCTGGAACGTTCTTCAGGTGTGGTACTACTAACCTAGGTAGTCTGGAACGTTCTTCAGGTGTGGTACTAACCTAGGTAGTCTGGAACGTTCTTCAGGTGTGGTACTAACCTAGGTAGTCTGGAACGTTCTTCAGGTGTGGTACTAACCTAGGTAGTCTGGAACGTTCTTCAGGTGTGGTACTAACCTAGGTAGTCTGGAACGTTCTTCAGGTGTGGTACTAACCTAGGTAGTCTGGAACGTTCTTCAGGTGTGGTACTAACCTAGGTAGTCTGGAACGTTCTTCAGGTGTGGTACTAACCTAGGTAGTCTGGAACGTTCTTCAGGTGTGGTACTAACCTAGGTAGTCTAGGACGTTCTTCAGGTGTGGTACTAACCTAGGTAGTCTGGAACGTTCTTCAGGTGTGGTACTAACCTAGGTAGTCTGGAACGTTCTTCAGGTGTGGTACTAACCTAGGTAGTCTGGAACGTTCTTCAGGTGTGGTACTAACCTAGGTAGTCTGGAACGTTCTTCAGGTGTGGTACTACTAACCTAGGTAGTCTGGAACGTTCTTCAGGTGTGGTACTACTAACCTAGGTAGTCTGGAACGTTCTTCAGGTGTGGTACTACTAACCTAGGTAGTCTGGAACGTTCTTCAGGTGTGGTACTAACCTAGGTAGTCTGGAACGTTCTTCAGGTGTGGTACTAACCTAGGTAGTCTGGAACGTTCTTCAGGTGTGGTACTAACCTAGGTAGTCTGGAACGTTCTTCAGGTGTGGTACTAACCTAGGTAGTCTGGAACGTTCTTCAGATGTGGTACTAACCTAGGTAGTCTGGAACGTTCTTCAGGTGTGGTACTAACCTAGGTAGTCTGGAACGTTCTTCAGGTGTGGTACTAACCTAGGTAGTCTGGAACGTTCTTCAGGTGTGGTACTAACCTAGGTAGTCTGGAACGTTCTTCAGGTGTGGTACTAACCTAGGTAGTCTGGAACGTTCTTCAGGTGTGGTACTAACCTAGGTAGTCTGGAACGTTCTTCAGGTGTAGTACTAACCTAGGTAGTCTGGAACGTTCTTCAGGTGTGGTACTAACCTAGGTAGTCTGGAACGTTCTTCAGGTGTGGTTTGATGACTGCAGGGTGCAGGTCTTTGTCGTGTCGCAGCAGCTGCAAGTCTCTGGGATTGTCCTCAAAATACGTCTGGATTGTAGGATGGAAAAAAAAAAAAAAAAACAGAACAAACGGAAAAGAAATCAGAAAAGTTCTGATAAAGATCATTATAGAGTTGTAATAATGCATGTATGTAACAATATGCAATGCATATGCTGTCCTGAACACATTTTGGTGTTCAATGCATTATGTTACACTTTAGCTATTGAAAAATAGCAGATCTACAAGCTCATATCGTGCCACCGAGTGGCGCGATATGAGCTTGTAGTTCTGCTATTTTTGATAAATTGTGAAAACGTGCTGCAAATCTCTGAATACATTATTTTGGAAGCAAACGTTTTTAACTCAAATCTTTGCTTCTGTGGGGTCCCTAGAACAACATGTTTTCAGAAAAAACTAGAATATGTCAGAAATTAGAATGTAGCATCAGAAACTAGAATTTAGTCTCATTAACTAGAAATCTAGTGTAAGTATGTAGGATCTACTGTCAAAAACTAGAATCTAGTGTCAGAATCTAGTAGTGTAGAATCTCATGTCAAAAACTAGAATGTAAAGAATGTAAAGTCAAGTCAAAGTCAAAGTCGCATGATTTGTCACTACGTTACCGCAGTGAAATTGGTTCTCCGCTTTTGACCACTTGGAGCGGTGAGCTGCGGCTTGCCGCGCTCAGGAATCAAGGAATAGGGTCAATGCCCCCCTAAATGCCCTGACTGCCCCACCAAACATGATGGTATTCAAAACAACCCACATTTCAACATTTCAAAGATATTTCAAATTAAAGAGCTTCTATTTAAAATGATGTGAAACACTACTACTGCTACTAACTAACTACAGCTGTGTCACCACTAAACCAACAGCATTTCATCATTGAAAACAGAAAACTCTCCCAGTCTGAGTTATTATTGATGATTACTGGCCTAATATAAGTCCTGCACAAGATATACATTAAATCTTGTGGGTCACAGAACTAGAGAAAATATATAAAATATAATATGATATATTTGGTGTTAGATATACTGTACTGTATATGCACATAGTTATCTAAAAACACATAGTGATCTATTCAATGAGGGGTGAATTTAAATGAAAATGCTATGCGGTGCAGCTTCATCGCCCGTGGCGCTTTGCGCTGCCCCCACATACCATTTTCCCCTGCCCACCCCAACTGGTAAAGGTTCCATCCGTCCTGGTTGTCTGTCAGAGGATTACGGTTGTCTCACCTTGAGTTTCTCAGAGTTGAGCAGCTCCTGTTTGATCTCTTTCAGTCTGGCTTCTTTCACTGCCTGTTTGGTGACCGAACGCATGGCATCCTGGACACAATGGAGATGTAATTAATATGACCGAACGCATGGCATCCTGGACACAATGGAGATGTCATTAATATGGTGACCGAACGCATGGCATCCTGGACACAATGGAGATGTCATTAATATGACCGAACGCATGGCATCCTGGACACAATGGAGACATCATTAATATGGTGACCGAACGCATGGCATCCTGGAAACAATGGAGACATCATTAATATGGTGACCGAACGCATGGCATCCTGGACACAATGGAGACATCATTAATATGGTGACCGAACGCATGGCATCCTGGACACAATGGAGATGTCATTAATATGGTGACCGAACGCATGGCATCCTGGAAACAATGGAGACATCATTAATATGGTGACCGAACGCATGGCATCCTGGACACAATGGAGACATCATTAATATGGTGACCGAACGCATGGCATCCTGGACACAATGGAGATGTCATTAATATGGTGACCGAACGCATGGCATCCTGGACACAATGGAGATGTCATTAATATGGTGACCGAACGCATGGCATCCTGGACACAATGGAGATGTCATTAATATGACCGAACGCATGGCATCCTAGACACAATGGAGATGTCATTAATATGACCGAACGCATGGCATCCTAGACACAATGGAGATGTCATTAATATGGTGACCGAACGCATGGCATCCTGGACACAATGGAGACATCATTAATATGGTGACCGAACGCATGGCATCCTAGACACAATGGAGATGTCATTAATATGGTGACCGAACGCATGGCATCCTGGAAACAATGGAGATGTCATTAATATGGTGACCGAACGCATGGCATCCTAGACACAATGGAGATGTCATTAATATGGTGACCGAACGCATGGCATCCTGGACACAATGGAGATGTCATTAATATGGTGACCGAACGCATGGCATCCTGGACACAATGGAGATGTCATTAATATGACCGAACGCATGGCATCCTGGACACAATGGAGATGTCATTAATATGGTGACCGAACGCATGGCATCCTGGACACAATGGAGATGTCATTAATATGACCGAACGCATGGCATCCTGGACACAATGGAGATGTCATTAATATGGTGACCGAACGCATGGCATCCTAGACACAATGGAGATGTCATTAATATGGTGACCGAACGCATGGCATCCTGGAAACAATGGAGATGTCATTAATATGGTGACCGAACGCATGGCATCCTGGACACAATGGAGACATCATTAATATGGTGACCGAACGCATGGCATCCTGGACACAATGGAGATGTCATTAATATGACCGAACGCATGGCATCCTGGACACAATGGAGATGTCATTAATATGGTGACCGACCGCATGGCATCCTGGACACAATGGAGATGTCATTAATATGGTGACCGAACGCATGGCATCCTGGACACAATGGAGACATCATTAATATGGTGACCGAACGCATGGCATCCTGGAAACAATGGAGATGTCATTAATATGACCGAACGCATGGCATCCTGGACACAATGGAGATGTCATTAATATGGTGACCGAACGCATGGCATCCTGGACACAATGGAGATGTCATTAATATGGTGACCGACCGCATGGCATCCTGGAAACAATGGAGATGTCATTAATATGACCGAACGCATGGCATCCTGGAAACAATGGAGATGTCATTAATATGACCGAACGCATGGCATCCTGGAAACAATGGAGATGTCATTAATATGGTGACCGAACGCATGGCATCCTGGAAACAATGGAGATGTCATTAATATGACCGAACGCATGGCATCCTGGACACAATGGAGATGTCATTAATATGGTGACCGACCGCATGGCATCCTAGACACAATGGAGATGTCATTAATATGGTGACCGAACGCATGGCATCCTGGACACAATGGAGATGTCATTAATATGACCGAACGCATGGCATCCTAGACACAATGGAGATGTCATTAATATGGTGACCGAACGCATGGCATCCTGGACACAATGGAGATGTCATTAATATGGTGACCGAACGCATGGCATCCTGGACACAATGGAGATGTCATTAATATGGTGACCGAACGCATGGCATCCTGGAAACAATGGAGATGTCATTAATATGGTGACCGAACGCATGGCATCCTGGAAACAATGGAGATGTCATTAATATGGTGACCGAACGCATGGCATCCTGGAAACAATGGAGATGTCATTAATATGACCGAACGCATGGCATCCTGGACACAATGGAGATGTCATTAATATGGTGACCGAACGCATGGCATCCTAGACACAATGGAGATGTCATTAATATGGTGACCGAACGCATGGCATCCTGGACACAATGGAGATGTCATTAATATGACCGAACGCATGGCATCCTAGACACAATGGAGATGTCATTAATATGACCGAACGCATGGCATCCTAGACACAATGGAGATGTCATTAATATGGTGACCGAACGCATGGCATCCTGGACACAATGGAGATGTCATTAATATGGTGACCGAACGCATGGCATCCTGGAAACAATGGAGATGTCATTAATATGGTGACCGAACGCATGGCATCCTGGAAACAATGGAGATGTCATTAATATGGTGACCGAACGCATGGCATCCTGGAAACAATGGAGATGTCATTAATATGGTGACCGAACGCATGGCATCCTGGACACAATGGAGATGTCATTAATATGGTGACCGACCGCATGGCATCCTAGACACAATGGAGATGTCATTAATATGGTGACCGAACGCATGGCATCCTGGACACAATGGAGATGTCATTAATATGGTGACCGAACGCATGGCATCCTAGACACAATGGAGATGTCATTAATATGGTGACCGACCGCATGGCATCCTGGACACAATGGAGATGATTGAATTGATTGAATTTATTTGATATATATGATACAGTTCATAAAGAGCAGCACATATTATCTGGATAGCACATAAAAGTCATAGGACTTAATTCCATTGTGATCCGACAATATACATTACAAAAGGAACAATCAACGGCACTACAGTACATCACAATAATGACTATTTACAACAGCAATCAATAAATAGAATACATGTAAACGAAATATGGAACACTAAGTTAACTTCCCCATTAACCAGTTTTTCAATGATTTTTTAAAAATGTTGAGACTGGGCAAATTTCATTTCCCTGGGAATTTTGTTCCAGTCCTCCACCCCTATATATTTAAATGAGCTTCTACCTACCTTACTCTTTAATTTAGGAGGTTTAAGATCACTTACACTGGCTCTAGTGTTTAGGCTATGCGACTGGTTAACATACTGGAAGTAACCTTTTAAGTATTTTGGGCAATTTTCTTTTAAACTTTTATAGACCATAACAAGTCTCAGTTGTTGTACTCTGCAGTCGACTGGAAGCCAATTTAATTCTCTAAAATGGCTGGCACTAATATGGGTTCTAGGGGAGAGATAAAGTACAACCCTCATTAGTTTATTTTGAGATGTCTGTAATTTATCCTTGGTATTTTTAGAGATGCCGCTATACCAGGTTAGGCAAGTATAGTCAAATAGACATTGGACTAATGCTGAGGCCAATGTCCTCATGGTGGTTCTGTCTAGGTATTTTGCGATTCTGGCTAGGAACTTTGTTCTAGCATGGATCTTGCCGATCACTGAACGAGCCATTGATTCGCTAGACATGTTTTGATCTAGTGTACAACCTAGGTATGTAATTGAGGTTTTCTCCTGGAGTTTGACTCCATTACATTCAACTGAAAAATTGTCTATCTCTCTTAAATTGTGCCTTGATGCAAATACTATACATTCGGATTTCCCCAGATGCAAGGATAATTTATTTTCGTTTAACCATCTGTTGACTTTTTTTAATTCAGTTTCTAAGGAGCGACTGACGGATTCTGCACTCTCACCAGTCACTAGTAGGGCGGAATCGTCTGCGTACAAGAATAAGGGGCATGAGCAGGCTGCGTCCATGTCATTAATGTACAGCAGAAATAATAACGGCCCGATTATGCTCCCTTGAGGAACGCCACATGTAAGTTGTTTGGGCTCTGAGAGCAACCCACCTGTTTCAACCATCTGAATCCTATCTGTAAGGTAGGACTGTATCAGAGACAAAGCCTCCCTATTAAAACCTATTGCTTTTAGTTTAAATAATAATATCTGGTGATTGACTGTGTCAAAGGCTTTTTGCAGGTCTAACATGACCATCCCGCAGTACTTGCCGCTGTCAATTTTATCTTTTATTAGGTCTGTTAGGTACAATAGGCAGGACTCAGTGGAGTGTGACTGTCTAAAACCAGATTGAAAATCATATAAAATGTCAAATTGCTTTACATAGTTTGAGATCTGATCGCAAATGACTCTTTCAAATATTTTACTAATGATACTTAAAATAGAAACTGGGCGGTAATTACTAACTTCATCTCTTCTGCCTTTTTTATGTAGTGCTGTAACCCTGGCCTTTTTAAAATCATATGGCACCTTTGCCTGTGTGATTGAGAGGTTAATGATGTGTGTAATGTAGGGGGCTATAACCTCAGCTCCATCCCGCAAAAAGGTGGCAGGGATAGCATCTAAACCTGTTGCTTTAGTGACATCTAATCCTCTTAAGATTTTTGCAACAGTTTCATTTGCTACATGTGAGAAGGAAAACTGCTCCTTCTGTATCCCTTTAGTCTCATAGTAGTTATTTACCTGGGCTTCTCCATATTCTAATTCCCCTGTGCTAACTGGGAGTTTCTGCACTAGATCGTTTGCTATATTGGTGAAGAAAACATTAAAGTTCTCTGCCACTCTGGCTTTATCAAAAGTTAAAGAACCGTTAAACATAAGACCTGTCATTAATATGGTGACCGAACGCATGGCATCCTGGACACAATGGAGATGTCATTAATATGGTGACCGACCGCATGGCATCCTGGACACAATGGAGATGTCATTAATATGGTGACCGACCGCATGGCATCCTGGAAACAATGGAGATGTCATTAATATGGTGACCGACCGCATGGCATCCTGGACACAATGGAGATGTCATTAATATGGTGACCGAACGCATGGCATCCTGGAAACAATGGAGATGTCATTAATATGTATTATTACATGGCTTGAATGAATGCTCCAATCAGAAGCCAGCGTTCTGGTCATGTGAGCGGTGACATATTACACTATAATTCACCGCTCCGCTCTATATTGGACCGCTGCATAATCAAGGTCCCCAAAGTGCAAACAGCTGTGTTCATATCAATCCGCGCTGCGCTTCCACATTTAGTTAAAGCACGCCGTTAGCGGGTCCATTTGGTTAGCTACGTATTTGGTTGTTTACATGCCGTTAGCGGGTCCATTTGGTTAGCTACGTATTTGGTTGTTTACATGCCGTTAGCGGGTCCATTTGGTTAGCTACGTATTTGGTTGTTTACATGCCGTTAGCGGGTCCATTTGGTTAGCTACGTATTTGGTTGTTTACATGCCGTTGCCGTCACCCTCTCAAGGACCACTGGTGGTCCTTGGACCACTGGTTGAAAACCACTGACGTAAGCCATGTAATAAGCGGGATAACACCCTTCGTACCGGTGATTTGTTTCCTAACTAACTGACCTCGGCTGCGCCTCGGTCAGTTATTAGGAAACAAGTCACCAGTTCGAAGGGTGTTATCCCTTACATATTACACCATAACAGCAATTTACACAGCTCTGATGTCTCCCTGTTTTGGGGGGTATTTAGTATTTATTCATTCATTTTTAATCCCATGATTTTGTAACCCATTTTTCACCCAGTGCCAATTCCTAATGTGATCCTGGGCTCTACACACCCTCCGCCAACCTGGGGAGGATTCCTAATGTGATCCTGGGCTCTACACACCCTCCGCCAACCTGGGGAGGATTCCTAATGTGATCCTGGGCTCTACACACCCTCCACCAACCTGGGGAGGATTCCTAATGTGATCCTGGGCTCTACACACCCTCCAGCAACCTGGGGAGGATTCCTAATGTGATCCTGGGCTCTACACACCCTCCAGCAACCTGGGGAGGATTCCTAATGTGATCCTGGGCTCTACACACCCTCCAGCAACCTGGGGAGGATTCCTAATGTGATCCTGGGCTCTACACACCCTCCGCCAACCTGGGGAGGATTCCTAATGTGATCCTGGGCTCTACACACCCTCAACCAACCTGGGGAGGATTCCTAATGTGATCCTGGGCTCTACACACCCTCCACCAACCTGGGGAGGATTCCTAATGTGATCCTGGGCTCTACACACCCTCCACCAACCTGGGGAGGATTCCTAATGTGATCCTGGGCTCTACACACCCTCCACCAACCTGGGGAGGATTCCTAATGTGATCCTGGGCTCTACACACCCTCCACCAACCTGGGGAGGATTCCTAATGTGATCCTGGGCTCTACACACCCTCCACCAACCTGGGGAGGATTCCTAATGTGATCCTGGGCTCTACACACCCTCCACCAACCTGGGGAGGATTCCTAATGTGATCCTGGGCTCTACACACCCTCCACCAACCTGGGGAGGATTCCTAATGTGATCCTGGGCTCTACACACCCTCCACCAACCTGGGGAGGATTCCTAATGTGATCCTGGGCTCTACACACCCTCCACCAACCTGGGGAGGCAGCGGACTGGCCGCATGCTTCCTTCAATGCATGAGGAGTCCGAGCTGCCTTCTTTTCACCTAGCCTGGCCTAACCTAAAATGATTTTGGCCTAGGGTACGGGCACTGATGACGTGGAGGAGCAGACACGCCGCCATACAGCACCCACAGCGGCATCCCTAGCGGGAATCGAACCCAGGAGCTTCTAGCTGTGAGGCAACAGCACTAACCAATGTTCCACCATACCCCCAGTTTTATTATTGTCATTATTATTATTTTCAGGTTTAGGGAAATGTAATAGTGTATATGTAATGATGGGTAACTCACCCGACATGTAATGAAATGTAATAGTGTATATGTAATGATGGGTAACTCACCCGACATCGGTACCTGAAGCTCTCGATCTCCTCCATTTTAAAGGCATAAGGTTTAACAGCACATTCTCCGTTATCTGACAACACAGGTTCCACATGAAACCATCAAAAACCTTTTTATACCAGGGCCCACCATTTATTCAGAATTTGAGCCATGGACTACCATTTGATGACATTTTAGCTCCACAGACCCCAAAACTAAAGATTTTGTTTACTTTTGTCAACAATTCCAGGCTGGATTTCAGAGAAAACAAAACAGTCCAACATACAGATCAAAATGACCATTAATCTTCTACATTCTCTAGTTGTGTAGACTTGGGGTAATTCACATGATGAATATTTTAACTCTTGAGAGTGTAAACATGAAACCAAATGGACCCGCAAGGGTCCATTTGGTTTCATGTTTACGCTCTCAAAGAGTTACATCTGGCTAACCAACTTTCCATCATTTAGCCTGGGGACCACATGGAATCAGTTTTGATGTGGCTCTTTGCAGTAACACAATGAAAAACGTGGCTCTTAGTCTGTGACCGGTTGGCCACACCTGGTCTAGACAGTCTCTAGGTATCTTACCTCCAGTGAAGACAGTCTCTACCTCAGCCAACAGAGACTGTTCTGTGTGTGAGACTAGAGACAGAGCTGTTCCAGGATTATCTGCTCTGGCCGTTCTGGAATAAACACAGTCAACAGGACATCAGATTATCAGATTAAAAGGTGTTTAGGTGTTTAGGACTTCACGATTTAGGGGGGGGGGAATATAAAATGGAAAATTAGGAGTCTACAGATGTGTTAAGTAAATGACATATAACGTCCCACTCTGTGTATGTAGGAGTCCACAGATGTGTTAAATAAATTATATCTACCGTCCCACTAGATGTGTTAAAATCAATGATATCTACCGTCCCACTCTAGATGTGTTAAAATAAATGTTATCTACCGTCCCACTCTGTGTATGTAGGAGTCCACAGATGAGTTAAATAAATGATATCTACCATCCCACTATAGATGTGTTAAATAAATGTTATCTACCGTCCCACTCTGTGTATGTAGGAGTCCACAGACGTTGGGAAGTCAAAGTTGACAACGTTGGCGACATTCTGGAAGTCCACTCCTCTGGAGACTCCATACTCCTTATCCTTGGATCTGTGAGAACCGAAAAAAATACACAACTATCAGTCACTAGACACTGTCAAAAACACACAACTATCAGTCACTAGACACTGTCAAAAACACACAACTATCAGTCACTAGACACTGTCAAAAACACACAACTATCAGTCACTAGACACTGTCAAAAACACACAACTATCAGTCACTAGACACTGTCAAAAACACACAACTATCAGTCACTAAACACTGTCAAAAACACACAACTATCAGTCACTAGAGACTGTCAAAAACACACAACTATCAGTCACTAAACACCGTCAAAAACACACAACTATCAGTCACTAGACTGTCACTAGACAAGACAGTTCAACATCACATGCTCAGCCCCTCCCCTAACTCCTCCCCCTTTATCATGTGACTAAAGCTGTGGGCGTGGCTTCAGTTCAGGTGGATCTCCACCCATCACCACCCACCAGGCAAACCAGGCATACTTAATGAACTGATAGGGTGGAATCATAAAAATGACAGTTTAACAAATATTGTACACTTTTTGGGGAAAAATCTTACTTTTCATATAACATTAACTCCTTAACTGATCAGGCAAAAAGCTAGTCTTGTTCCCATTGGGCTCAATAGTAACGAAATGATTTATAGAAAATCCTCTGTTATGAATTTGTGCAAACCAATGATATCCAAAGACAGCTTGAGGTGTCCACTTTAAGGGAAAAAATAGCCCAACTCGATAATATGTTTTCTTTTTTTTATATAAATTGTACAAAAGGGCCCCGTTGTTCACACTGGCATTTCCTCCAGGACTAGTTATGAAATAATCAGGTTTAAAGTTTTATCTTTCATATAACTTTTTTCTGCTTCAAGTAGATACCCATATGCCTATACCATTTTAAAGATCAGGTGGTTGGCTATAATTAAAAATAAAATAAAAAACTTTCTGACATGTTCCAGTGTGGAGATAGCGACACACACACACACACACACACACACACACACACACACACACACACACACACACACACACACACACACACACACACACACACACACACACACACACACACACACACACACACACACACACACACACACACACACAGAACAGAGGAAAAGAGAAAGAGAAAGCGTCGCGACACTCACTCACACACGCACGCACGCGCGCCCAATGCATGCAACGAAGGAGAAGAGCGGTGAGTTCCTTTAGCATTGTTCTGTAGCCACATGGCACAACAACAACAACCAAACTAATGGCACTCTATGGGGCGGGCTGATACCACATCACATGCGCCAGTGTTTTTTCGGCTATTTTAGTGACATTAACCCCTAAGTGACTACATGGCATGATAGTCTGCAAGTTAATCTATGCTTATAGATTAAAAAAGTACAACACGCGTTTTCGCGTGGGAAACAGGGGACAAAATATTACATCACGCTTTTAATCGTGGGAAAACTGTAAAGGTGTTAATACCTGATGATGTATTAGGGTAGAAAAAATTCATGACACTCCATCAAATGTTCCCCAACTTACTTTCCTTTGGCTTTCTTCTTCTTTCCCTTCCCTGCGACCGTCTGTGAGGTCGTAGCTGATGGCTCCACCAAGCCATGCTCATCTGTAGCGATGATGTAATCATAGAAACCCTGGTTGAACTGTGTGATGATGTGGCACCTGGATGGACAAACACACTGGGATTATTATATATTTAATGAATGGAGAAACACAGGTAGAAATGTCTCTGTGTGTCACACATTCTATTATTGGAATTACTGTATATGGAATATGTGGGAGCACATGCAGACAGGAGGGATTACATCCACTCTCTGGATCCTCCAGGAGGAGGTCTCTGATGCTGCTCTAGGGACAGGATCCTCCAGGAGGAGGTCTCTGATGCTGCTCTAGGGACAGGGAAGTCTGGAGCTCCCTGGTGGAGCTGTTGCCCCCGTGACTCGACCTCGGATAAGCGGATGAAGATGGATGGATGGATGGATGGATGGATGGATGGATGGATGGATGGATGGATGGATGGATGGATGGATGGATGGATGGATGGACGTGCAGACCAATGGTACAATGAAACTAAAGCAGTTATTTTCACTAAATCACAGGTACCGTCTCTCCCTCTCCCTCTGTCTCTCTCCCTCTCCCTCTGTCTCTCTCTCTCTCCCTCTGTCTCTCTCTCTCTCCCTCTGTCTCTCTCTCTCTCCCTCTGTCTCTCTCTCTCTCCCTCTGTCTCTCTGTCTCTCCCTCTGTCTGTCTGTCTCTGTCTCTCCCTCTGTCTGTCTGTCTCTGTCTCTCCCTCTGTCTCCCTCTGTCTCCGTCTCCGTCTCCCTCTCCCTCTGTCTCTCTCTCTCTCCCTCTGTCTCTCTCTCTCTCCCTCTGTCTCTCTCTCTCTCCCTCTGTCTCTCTGTCTCTCCCTCTTTCTCTCTCTCTCTCCCTCTGTCTCTCTGTCTCTCCCTCTGTCTCTCTCTGTCTCTCCCTCTGTCTGTCTGTCTCTGTCTCTCCCTCTGTCTGTCTGTCTCTGTCTCTCCCTCTGTCTCCGTCTCCCTCTCCCTCTGTCTCCCTCTCCCCTCCCCCCTCCTCCCCCTCCCCTACCTGGACTGTACAGGCAGTTCAGAGTTGAGCACGCAGGCTGGGATACTGAACTGCTCTAGGAACAGTTTGAGGCGGTAGCATCGCTCCACTCCTCCCTCCCCCTCCCCTCCCCCCTCCCCCTCCCCTACCTGGACTGTACAGGCAGTTCAGAGTTGAGTACGCAGGCTGGGATGCTGAACTGTTCCAGGAACAGTTTGAGGCGGTAGCATCGCTCCACTCCTCCCTCCCCTCCCCCCTCCCTCCCCCTCCCCCCCCCCCCCCCCCCCCCCCCCCCCCCCCCCCCCCCCCCCCTCCCCTACCTGGACTGTACAGGTAGTTCAGAGTTGAGCACGCAGGCTGGGATGCTGAACTGTTCCAGGAACAGTTTGAGGCGGTAGCATCGCTCCACTCCTCCCACAAACAGCAGCGTTTTGCCCTGAACCAGACGCAGCTTCAACAGGGTGTAGATCAGCAGGAACTTATCCTCCTCCTCACAGCGGATGCAGAACTGAGACAGCTGGCCTGAGTCTGGGAGCTGAGAGCCCTGCAGTTTGAGGACCACCTGAGAAACAACATATACTAGTGAGACAGCTGCAGTTTGAGGACCACCTGAGAAACAATATATACTAGTGAGACAGCTGCAGTTTCAGAACCACCTGAGAAACAATATATACTAGTGGTTAGCCTGGTCTAGCCCTCAATGATTTTGGCCTTGGGGGGGTGGGGTGCCGTGGGATCCACACGGCAGATGAGCTGCGCTCTGATTTGATCTCACTAACGTGTCGTCATCCCCGGCCCCTCCCGCGCCCGTCCACTGCTGTTCTACGTCACATCATTTAGAGCGACGCCCACCCCGGAAGGTTCACTCCCACTTGAAGGCCACTTTCCAACGTGCGTTAGTCCAGGCTTTCCGTTTTCACGCAAGGCGAACGAAAATGAAAGCCTGGGTGTCGAGGCTAACTAGTAGTGAGACAGCTGGCCTGAGTCTGGGAGCTGGGAGCCCTGCAGTTTGAGGACCACCTGAGAGAAACAATATATACTGCAGTTTGAGGACCACCTGAGAAACAATATACACTAGTGGTGAGACAGCTGCAGTTTCAGAACCACCTGAGAGAAATAATATATACCGTAATTTCCGGATTACAATGTGCATCTGAATATAAGCCGCACCAGCTAAATTTGGGGCAAAATACAGATTTTTCCTTGTATAAGCCGCACCTGACTATAAGCCACACCAGGCTTATAGTCAGGTGCTTCATGTTAGAGCAGTGGTTTTCAACTTTTTCTCAATTTAACAACATCTTCACCCCACAGACCCCAAAACTAAAGATTTATTTTGGTTTTGTTCACAATTCCAGGATGGATTTTCGCAAACAAAAGAGGCAAAACATCAAAATTAGACCAAAATGAACATGACTTATGACTTATTAATTAAGTGGTGCTAATTTAGACACTCTTGAGAGTGTAAACATGAAATATTTTTACACTCTAAAAGAGTTACATCTGGTTAACCTGGAACCTGGAAAATCCATAGATTGGCCACACCGTTGTATAAGCCGCAGGGTCAAAAGCATGTGAAAAAGTAGCGGCTTATAGTCCGGAAATTACGGAAATTATTCAGATGATGAATATTTTAACTCTTGAGAGTGTAAAAATGAAACCAAAATGGACCCGCAAGGGTCCATTTGGTTTCATTTTGTTCCTGTGTGTATGACCTTACAGTGTGTGTGTGTGTGTGTGTGTGTGTGTGTGTGTGTGCGTGTGTGTGCGCGTGTGCGTGCGCGTGTGTGTCTCACAGGGTTGTGTAGCAGTAGTTGTTTCAAAGCCTCCACATCCTCAGACAGAGTTGCAGACATCAGGAAGGACTGGTAGATCTTTGGCAGGTGACTGTAGTACATAGAAACAACAACAGTTACATGACAGGTGACTGTAGTACATAGAAACAACAACAGTTACATGACAGGTGACTGTGGTACATAGAAACAACAACAGTTACATGACAGGTGACTGTGGTACATAGAAACAACAACGGTTACATGACAGGTGACTGTGGTACATAGAAACAACAACAGTTACATGACAGGTGACTGTGGTACATAGAAACAACAACAGTTACATGACAGGTGACTGTGGTACATAGAAACAACAACAGTTACATGACAGGTGACTGTGGTACATAGAAACAACAACAGTTACATGACAGGTGACTGTGGTACATAGAAACAACAACGGTTACATGACAGGTGACTGTGGTACATAGAAACAACAACAGTTACATGACAGGTGACTGTGGTACATAGAAACAACAACGGTTACATGACAGGTGACTGTGGTACATAGAAACAACAACAGTTACATGACAGGTGACTGTGGTACATAGAAACAACAACAGTTACATGACAGGTGACTGTGGTACATAGAAACAACAACAGTTACATGACAGGTGACTGTGGTACATAGAAACAACAACAGTTACATGACAGGTGACTGTGGTACATAGAAACAACAACAGTTACATGACAGGTGACTGTGGTACATAGAAACAACAACAGTTACATGACAGGTGACTGTGGTACATAGAAACAACAACAGTTACATGACAGGTGACTGTGGTACATAGAAACAACAACAGTTACATGACAGGGGCGGATCTAATGCCCCCCGCCCTAAATACCCAGACTGCCACACCAAACACGATGGCATGCAAAACAACCCAAGATATTTCTATTTAAAATGATGTGAAACACTACTACTGCTACTAACTAACTACAGCTGTGTCACCACTAAACCAACAGCATTTCATCATTGAAAACAGAAAACTCTCTGAGTCAGACCTTTAGCTTTATGCATGCTGCGTGTCTGTTGCAACTTCAACAACAACTGATGTTATTATTGATGCTTTACTTGACTAATAAAAGTCCTGGAACTGAAAATGGTAATTTTGATGTTTTGCCTCTTTTATTTGCCAAAATCCATCCTGGAATTGTGAACAAAACCAAAAGAAATCTTTAGTTTTGGCGTCTGTGGGCTGAAGATGTTGTTTAATGGTGAAAAAGTTGAAAACCACTGCTCTAACATAAAGCACCTGACTGTAAGCCTGGTGCAGCTTATATTTAGGTGCGGCTTATAGTCCGGAAATTACGGTAAACACCTAATTCTGAATATCTTGCAGCTTGGATTTAGGGTGACCAGATCCAACCCAGTTCATTTGAGGGACAGAAGAATTGCATGTGCGGGACATCCCTAATTTTAATTATTAAAGTACTTTCCTCAAAGAAATTTCAGGGGGAAAAGGGTGTGGGGTTGTTGGGCCGGGCTGAGCATAATATTTTAATAATAATTTTCAGGCTAGAGGTCCGGGCTGGACAGAAAACTCTCTGTGACGAGGTCTAGCGGTCACACAGGAACCCAGAATCTGGTTCTCTGTGACTAGGCCTAGCGGTCACACAGGAACCCAGCATCTGGTTCTCTGTGACGAGGTCTAGCGGTCCACAGGACCCCAGCATCTGGTTCTCTGTGACGAGGCCTAGCGGTCACACAGGAACCCAGAATCTGGTTCTCTGTGACGAGGCCTAGCGGTCACACAGGAACCCAGCATCTGGTTCTCTGTGACGAGGTCTAGCGGTCCACAGGAACCCAGCATCTGGTTCTCTGTGACGAGGTCTAGCGGTCCCACAGGAACCCAGCATCTGGTTCTCTGTGACGAGGTCTAGCGGTCACACAGGAACCCAGCATCTGGTTCTCTGTGACGAGGCCTAGCGGTCGGACAGGAACCCAGACTCTGGTTCTCTGTGACGAGGTCTAGCGGTCACACAGGAACCCAGCATCTGGTTCTCTGTGACGAGGCCTAGCGGTCGGACAGGAACCCAGACTCTGGTTCTCTGTGACGAGGTCTAGCGGTCGGACAGGAACCCAGACTCTGGTTCTCTGTGACGAGGTCTAGCGGTCACACAGGAACCCAGACTCTGGTTCTCTGTGACGAGGTCTAGCGGTCACACAGGAACCCAGACTCTGGTTCTCTGTGACGAGGTCTAGCGGTCACACAGGAACCCAGCATCTGGTTCTCTGTGACGAGGTCTAGCGGTCACACAGGAACCCAGACTCTGGTTCTCTGTGACGAGGTCTAGCGGGTCGGACAGCATCTGGTTCTCTGTGACGAGGCCTAGCGGTCAGACAGGACAGAATCTGGTTCTCACCACAGCAGGCTCTTCAGGTCGGACTCGAACCCGAAGGAGAAGAGCAGGTCGGCCTCGTCGATGACCAGGACCTCCAGGGAGTTCTGGAGGTTCAGGTTCTGGGCGTTGAGGTGCATCAGGACGCGAGACGGAGTTCCCACAACCACGTCAGGCTTCTCCATCAGGAGAGGTCTAGAACACACAGAAAACCAGGTCAGGAGAGGTCTAGAACACACAGAAAACCAGGTCAGGACAGGTCTAGAACACACAGAAAACCAGGTCAGGAGAGGTCTAGAACACACAGAAAACCACTGGTCTAGAACACACAGAAAACCAGGTCAGGACAGGTCTAAAACACACAGAAAACCACTGGTCTAAGACACACAGAAAACCAGGTCAGGACAGGTCTAGAACACACAGAAAACCAGGTCAGGACAGGTCTAGAACACACAGAAAACCAGGTCAGGACAGGTCTAGAACACACAGAAAACCAGGTCAGGAGAGGTCTAAAACACACAGAAAACCAGGTCAGGACAGGTCTAAAACACACAGAAAACCACCTGGTCTAAAACACACAGAAAACCACCTGGTCTAAAACACACAGAAAACCACCTGGTCTAAAACACACAGAAAACCAGGTCAGGACAGGTCTAGAACACACAGAAAACCACTGGTCTAAAACACACAGAAAACCACCTCAGGACTAGCCTCGATCTCCAGGCTCTCATCCGCGCTGCGAGATGAGAGCCTGGATTCACGATGCCCCAAAACCACTGACGGAAGTCGGGACTTCCAGAAGTTCCGGTTAGATAACTTCTGCCGGAAGTTGCCATTAGTCACAATGCGGTGCTCCCAAAAATGAATTCCCCACGGGAACATTTTATTTCTCCCTTTGTGTCGCAAAGCTGTTGTAAATGTTTAAAAGATGAAATCGTGTGCACTTTGCACACTTTTATAACTGCTTTGTTCGTTAGAATCGTTTTTTTTCCCTGAAAATAAGATTGAACAAGTCAAGTCGCTAGTGAGGACTGAACAGGGTTGTTTCTCTGGGGACTGTAAATACAGTAACACTAGTGAGGACTGAACAGGGTTGTTTCTCTGGGGACTGTAAATACAGTAACACTAGTGAGGACTGAACAGGGTTGTTTCTCTGGGGACTGTAAATACAGTAACACTAGTGAGGACTGAACAGGGTTGTTTCACTGGGGACTGTAAATACAGTAACACTAGTGAGGACTGAACAGGGTTGTTTCTCTGGGGACTGTAAATACAGTAACAATAGTGAGGACTGAACAGGGTTGTTTCTCTGGGGACTGTAAATACAGTAACACTAGTGAGGACTGAACAGGGTTGTTTCTCTGGGGACTGTAAATACAGTAACACTAGTGAGGACTGAACAGGGTTGTTTCTCTGGGGACTGTAAATACAGTAACACTAGTGAGGACTGAACAGGGTTGTTTCACTGGGGACTGTAAATACAGTAACACTAGTGAGGACTGAACAGGGTTGTTTCACTGGGGACTGTAAATACAGTAACACTAGTGAGGACTGAACAGGGTTGTTTCTCTGGGGACTGTAAATACAGTAACACTAGTGAGGACTGAACAGGGTTGTTTCTCTGGGGACTGTAAATACAGTAACACTAGTGAGGACTGAACAGGGTTGTTTCTCTGGGGACTGTAAATACAGTAACACTAGTGAGGACTGAACACAGGGTTGTTTCTCTGGGGACTGTAAATACAGTAACACTAGTGAGGACTGAACAGGGTTGTTTCTCTGGGGACTGTAAATACAGTAACACTAGTGAGGACTGAACAGGGTTGTTTCTCTGGGGACTGTAAATACAGTAACACTAGTGAGGACTGAACAGGGTTGTTTCACTGGGGACTGTAAATACAGTAACACTAGTGAGGACTGAACAGGGTTGTTTCTCTGGGGACTGTAAATACAGTAACACTAGTGAGGACTGAACAGGGTTGTTTCTCTGGGGACTGTAAATACAGTAACACTAGTGAGGACTGAACAGGGTTGTTTCTCTGGGGACTGTAAATACAGTAACACTAGTGAGGACTGAACAGGGTTGTTTCTCTGGGGACTGTAAATACAGTAACTCTAGTGAGGACTGAACAGGGTTGTTTCTCTGGGGACTGTAAATACAGTAACACTAGTGAGGACTGAACAGGGTTGTTTCTCTGGGGACTGTAAATACAGTAACACTAGTGAGGACTGAACAGGGTTGTTTCTCTGGGGACTGTAAATACAGTAACACTAGTGAGGACTGAACAGGGTTGTTTCTCTGGGGACTGTAAATACAGTAACACTAGTGAGGACTGAACAGGGTTGTTTCTCTGGGGACTGTAAATACAGTAACACTAGTGAGGACTGAACAGGGTTGTTTCACTGGGGACTGTAAATACAGTAACACTAGTGAGGACTGAACAGGGTTGTTTCTCTGGGGACTGTAAATACAGTAACACTAGTGAGGACTGAACAGGGTTGTTTCTCTGGGGACTGTAAATACAGTAACACTAGTGAGGACTGAACAGGGTTGTTTCTCTGGGGACTGTAAATACAGTAACACTAGTGAGGACTGAACAGGGTTGTTTCACTGGGGACTGTAAATACAGTAACACTAGTGAGGACTGAACAGGGTTGTTTCTCTGGGGACTGTAAATACAGTAACACTAGTGAGGACTGAACAGGGTTGTTTCTCTGGGGACTGTAAATACAGTAACACTAGTGAGGACTGAACAGGGTTGTTTCTCTGGGGACTGTAAATACAGTAACACTAGTGAGGACTGAACAGGGTTGTTTCTCTGGGGACTGTAAATACAGTAACTCTAGTGAGGACTGAACAGGGTTGTTTCTCTGGGGACTGTAAATACAGTAACACTAGTGAGGACTGAACAGGGTTGTTTCTCTGGGGACTGTAAATACAGTAACACTAGTGAGGACTGAACAGGGTTGTTTCTCTGGGGACTGTAAATACAGTAACACTAGTGAGGACTGAACAGGGTTGTTTCTCTGGGGACTGTAAATACAGTAACACTAGTGAGGACTGAACAGGGTTGTTTCTCTGGGGACTGTAAATACAGTAACACTAGTGAGGACTGAAGAGGGTCGTTTCACTGGGGACTGTAAATACAGCCACTTAAGCCAGGGGTTTTCAACCTTTTTCATCCCAGGGACCACCATTTATTTAGGATTTGAGCCACGGACTACAATTTGAGGATATTTTACCTCAAATCTAAAGATTTATTTTGCTTTTGTCCACAATTCCAGGCTGGATTTGGGGAAACAAAACAGTCAAACATACATTCCAAAATGGCTAATTCAGATGATGAATATTTTAACCCATTGTAGACTATCCCGATTCTAAAAATGTCTTTGAAATACTAACCTAAGTGTACTGGAAAACTTGAAATTATTGTGTAACACCATCAAATTTTTGACATTTTTTGATACTGTACATACTGTACAGAACGCATATTGGTGTTCCCGTCAACTAGGGTAAAACTACCACTAGGGGTTCCCGCCTACTATGGGTTAACTCTTGAGAGTGTAAAAATGAAACCAAATGGACCCGCAAGGGTCCATTTGGTTTCATTTTTACGTTCTCAAGAGTTACATCTGGTTAACCAACTTAGCTGGGGACCACCTGGAACCCTCTCCACCTGTTGAAAACAGCTGACTTAAGCACCTAACGTTCTCAGTGTCAGAAGCGCAGCGTGTGACTAGGGGTGTAAATCACACCCATCATGGCGATTCGATTCAGTATCGATTTCCTGACCCAACGATTCGATTTTTTTCGATACTCAAGAATACACCACGATTCGATTCGATTTCGATTTTTTTTTACCCTTTTTTACCTTACAGGCTAGACAATGTTTCAAATTTGATCTTAATTAAAAAACTGATCTACAAGTCATGCTGAGAGCTTGTAGAGCAGCTCCTCAAACTCTCCAAGGTGACCAGATCCAAGATGTTTTTTGAGGCACAGAAGTATTGATAACTGGCACAGGAGGTGGTCAGCAACTTTATGGCATTTGAACACTAATGTCCCAGATCCCCCACAGAAAGGGGGACATCTGGTCACCCTTGTTATTCGCGCACACACACACACACACACACACACACACACACACACACACACACACACACACACACACACACACACACACACACACACACACACACACACACACACACACACACACACACACACACACACACACACACACACAGCTAACAAGCTGCGCTAGCGGCTAGCGCAACTCAACGCTAAGTGCCAGTTCAGACAGAATGACTTTATTTAGCGTCATGTTTCATCGGCGCACTGGTGCAGAGGTTGAATGGTTATACTGACATGTCAGGGTTGGGGTTGTGTCTGTTCTATCAGACCTTTGGTTTACTCCATTTGGATGCCGCTGTATGCTGCCTGTTATAACGACCAACGCAAGTAGGCTATACGAGGAGAGAGAGAGACAGAGAGAGACAGAGAGAGAGAGAGGCAAAGAAAGAGAGAGAGAGAGAAAGAGAGAGAGAGAGATAGAGAGCGAACGGCAAACGAAGCAAAAGAAAGTCATTTCGCATTTTTTTTCTTCCGACAGTGGGACAGTGGGACCGTGGCATCTAAACATCCAACATGTAAAAAGTTGCCGACGGTTGCCAAGGCTACTAGTCGTTTTGATTCTGAATTGGTGCACGCGGGTCCATTTGGTTCCATATGCCATATATAGAACCAATTTCTCTAAAGTCCAAATAATAGTGGTCCCCCGCGCCCGGACCACTTTAGATCATCGTAAAGTCACAACAGCGGAGTCTTTTCTTCCTCTCTCCTCTCCTCTCCTCTGTGCGTGTGTACATGCGTGGTGTGTTTGTGTGTGTACTAGTGCAGCAGCTGCACTGCGCCGTACGACGGTGCGTAACCGAGAAATCATTTACTTGATGATTGATAAGTTTACGCCGCAACATTTTCTGGCTATTACAAACTGCGCAAAATTTAAGACCTAGATATAAAAATTCAATACTTTTTTTAAGTCTTTTTAAAGTATTATTTTCAAATTTGTAAAATCAATGCTTTTAAGACTTTTTAAGATCCCGCGGGAACCCTGATTTTTTTTAAACATGAATCGATACTCTCGCGGACGTATCGATGCATTGTATTGTCGGCTGTTGGATCGATACATCGATGCAAAATCGATATTTTTTACACCCCTACTAGTCTGACCAGGGTGATGTAGCACTGACCTCTGAGCAGAGAGGTCAGCCTTGCCAGAGATGTCCGCCACCCGTACCTCCCTGGAGCAGTAGGCTGTGAGCTGGCGGATCATAGTCTGGACCTGCTGACCAAGTTCTTTAGTGGGAACCAGGATGAGAGCTCTGACATCCTGACTGGAGACCCTCTGGGGGAGAGAGAGAGAGACACACACACACACACACACACACACACACACACACACACACCATAATAAAACAATGGTTGGGGGCAGAGCCTTCAAACACCTCTGAAATGCTCTCCCACAAACTATCACAGATGTCACTTCTCTGAACATTTTCAGATGTAGACTCAAACCCATCTTTTTGCTCTGCACTATGGCTCCCTCTAGTGTTAGCCATGCGTGCTGAAATGTTTATGTATATACAGTATGTATATATATATATATATATATATATATATATATATATATATATATATATATATATATATATATATATATGTAGAGTATGTCTGTATGTCTCTATATGCACATGTGTATTAGGGCGGGTCATACTTTTTTATTTTTGAAAATCAAAATGCTTGGGTGTCTATTTTATGTCTTTGGGGATGGGGAATTCAAATATGATATTCTTATTTTGATTGGACAAGGCCTACCTACATCTATTTGCATTTTTATATCATAAGATCATCAAGGACCAGAAGCACGCAAATATGATGCTCCCAGCATGGTGTGTCAGAGTATCTCACCTGCTCAACTAAAGATTAGGACCATCAATCAAAACCCCCCATGGACCCCCATGTCTCAACTGGTCTTGCCACACTCAAAGCATTGAAAGGGTGGTCAAAATGGTGACTTAGCTTCTGCTCTACCTACTTCTCTCAGGAAAAGAGGGATGAAGGAATCAGGGCTCAGAAGATCGGCTGATGTGTATGGCTGAGTCAAAGCAGGACTTGTTCAGAAAGTGATACTGTATAATCATCAATTTTATTCAGATATACCTGCACCTGAATTGTTAATAAATAGGTTAATTTGATTTGACTTTGTTGATATAAATGATTTCCTTTATGTATTTAAAAATCCTAAAAAGAGGTTAAAACGGGCAAAATGTGCAATTTCAAAGTACAGAAAATGTAGGTTAGACTTATTCTATCCAAAAAACAATATTATATTTGAATTCTCCATCAAAACACATAATTTAGACACCCCACATGTTAGAATTTCCTTTGGATTTTAAATCTCATAATTGAGGTAAAATCGATACAATTACTGATATAAAAATGCAAATAGATGTAGGTAGGGTTTGTCCAATCAAAAAAAGAATATCATATTTGAATTCCCCATCCCCAAAGACATAAAATAGACACCCAAGCATTTTGATTTTCAAAAATAAAAAAGTATGACCCGCCTAATGTGTGTGTGTGTGTGTGTGTATACGGATGAATATATTAGACCCTCCAGAAAAACGCGGGGAAATATCCTTGATTATGCGGGCTAAAATCATGATTGTTGCGGGCAAAAATCCTTGATTATGCGATGGAATATGCGGGGTTTTTAGGTGCAATTATGCGGTGAAAATGCGGGAATTTGCAAAAGTTGCAGAACAAATGTGAAGTATGCGGGAAAATGCAAATTATGCGGGAAAATGCGAAATATGCAGGGACATTTTTAAAAATGCATTTTGATTAAAAAGGCGATTTCTTACACCTTATAGGCATTTGGTTCTTAATGTGCTGTCCTTGAGGGGGTTCCAGGGGGTCCTTAGAAAAATCTATAAATATAAAAATATATTTAAACTTAGGGATATTTTCAAATAGGCCTAGGCATTTGCCTAGGCCTATTTTTGTGTGAGCTTGTACAGTAGATGCCATGGGCTATTTTCAGGCCCATCTACAAGCTCACACAAAAATATATTTCAGATGGGCATCCACACAGACAAATATATATAGCTGATTAACCAGATTTAACTCTTTGAGAGCGTAAAATGAAACCAAATGGACCCTTGCGGGTCCATTTGGTTTCATTTTTACACAAGAGTTAAAATATTCATCATGTGAATTAGCCCAACTTAGTCTACACAACTAGAGAATGTAGAAGATTAATGGTCATTTTGATCTGTATGTTCCAGTCGAGCATCTAGCTCATTCTAGTGCATTTTGGAAGTGCCACTAGTGCATTTTGTATCTTGTCCAGGCCACTAGGTGGCGCAGGCCACCGGGAAAACTCCCTGTACTCCAGATGGCCAATCCGCCCCTGGAAATAGGCTACGATGAGAACATTGAACCAGCTGTAAACTTTAGGCTATAACGACTGCCCGTTCAGCGGAGCTTTTTGATGCTTTAAGAATAGGCTACACTGATTAATTATCATTGCCATCACCTGGGCTGAGTCTTGGAAGCTTTCCGACGGTAATATAAACTGCGTATGGATGGATGTATTCCACAGTACAGAGACGCAAAAACAGCTAACGAGCCGATGCGATATCAGGATGTGTTGAAGTAAGAAGCAGCAGCACTGCGCGCGCGCACGCGCACGCATAATCGCGTTTTTCTGGAGGGCCTATATATATGTGCTGCACTATAAATAAAAATAAACTGAAACTGAAACACACACACACAGACACACCTTGAATACAAAACGCGAAGAAAGAAAAAACAAAGCATTTCTGAGGGATTCTGGGACGTCTCTGTGCTGTTCTGTGGTCACTTCTTTGTCACGAAACTATGAGGAGCGAACTCCTTATTTTACTGGACGATTGCAAATAGGGATGGCCAGCGGTTAACCGTTAGTCGTTAGGAATTTCAGTTGTCGACAACGTTAACGGCTAATGATTAACTGATAAAAATATTAAATTTAGTTAGTTTTAGTTTGGTAATAGTTTTAGTTATTTTATTTTTTTCTGTGCTTTGGTTGTCAGGTATAGGATTAAAAATGTGCCAAAGTGGGAAACTTTTATTTTTTTTAGTTTTTATTAGTTTCAGTTAACTCAAATGTTTTTTTTTTTGAATTGTAGTTTTCATTTTTTAGTTAGTTTTAGTGTTTGAGTGTTTTTCTGACCTGTTTGGAGGTGAGGATCCTCTGGATCACAGGGACAGCATAGGCAGCAGTTTTACCAGAACCGGTCCTGGCTCTGGCCAGCAGATCCTTCCCTTCCAGGGCCAGAGGGATGGCTTTCTCCTGGATCAGAGTGGGCTGAGACCAGGACAGGTCTGAGAGAGCCTGGAGGATTAGAGACAGCAGGATTATAACAGACTAGAGCCTGGAGGATTAGAGACACACAGTGGGATTATAACAGGACAGGTCTGAGAGAGCCTGGAGGATTAGAGACACACAGCGGGATTATAACAGGACAGGTCTGAGAGAGCCTGGAGGATTAGAGACAGGATTATAACAGAGACCTGGAGGATTACAGACACACAGTAGGATTATAACAGAGCCTGGAGGATTAGAGACATCACTGGGATTATAACAGGACAGGTCTGAGAGAGCCTGGAGGATTAGGATTATACACAGCAGGATTATAACAGGACAGGTCTGACAGAGCCTGGAGGATTAGGATTATACACAGCAGGATTATAACAGACTGGAGGATTAGAGACACACAGCAGGATTATAACAGACTGGAGGATTACACACATCAGGGCATTTGCCCCTCCGGCAAGTTCAAGTCAGATTCTACTTGCCCTCAGGTCATGGTCACTTGCCACCCCAAAAATATTGTAAATTTTGCATTACGTTTACTATCTACTTGGTGTTTTAAACATTTCCTCTCGCATTCGAAGACTGTTTTGTCACACAAAGTCACAATCAGCTAAATATTCAAGTTGTAAATCAGTGTAAATCAGTTGTTCCCACAGTGGTCACAGACCCAGTGGTCCCTGACCCCAGCAAAATGATAGTTTGGAACCAAATGGACCTGGGAGAGAGAGAGTAGAGATAGCTAGAAAGCAGGGAAAGACACAGAGGCAGAGTGCAATGACTGCCTTCAAGACAAATTTATCTCATGGCACACTAAGTCCCACACTTGCCCGATCGGGCAACCAGGTAACAGTCTTCACTTGCCCCACCATTTTTTTTTTTACTTGCCCCGGGCAAGCGGGCAAGTGTTAGTGTCAAGTCCTGATAACAGTCCAGGTCTGACAGAGCCTGCAGGATTACACACATCAGGATTATAACAGAGCAGGGCTTGACACTAACGCCTGCTTGCCCGAGGCAAGTAAAAAAAAATGGTGGGGCAAGTGAAGACTGCTACCTGGTTGCCCGAATGGGCAAGTGTGCGACTTGTGTGCACTATAACACAACATGGGATATATTTGTCTTGAAGGCAGTCATTGCACTCTGCCTCTGTGTCTTTCCCTGCTTTCTAGGCTACAGTCCCTCTCCTATCTCTCTCCCAGGTCCATTTGGTTCCAAACTATCATTTTGCTGGGGTCAGGGACCACTATGGGAACCACTGATTTATAAGTTGAATATTTACTGCAACTGATTGTGACTTAAACAAAACAGTCTCTGACTGTGAAAGGAAATGTTTAAAGCACCAAGTAGAGAGTAAACTTAAGTGCAAATTTTACAATGTATTTTGGGGGGAAAGTGACCATGACCTGAGGGCAAATAGAACCTGACTTGCACTTGCCCGATGGGAAAGTGGGGATTACACACATCAGGATTATAACAGAGACCTGGAGGATTACACACATCAGGATTATAACAGTCCATGTCTGATACAGCCTAGTGCCACAGGCATGAATGAATGAATGAATGAATGAATGAATGAATGAATGAATGAATGAATGAAATTTTTTATTAACAGAGATGAGAGTTCCAGTACAAATCACTACAAGTCGCTACAGAACTGATAACAGCTTGGAGAATTACAGTACAATTCAACTACATCAAATCTGACAGAGCTGATTGGACACACTAGTTAAGCATACACTTGTTTACAATAGTGTCCAACTTGTTCATTTCATTAAGGCATTCAAATACATACAAAACAACTACTTCAGTGAAGTCAGAAGCAGCAAATCATGGAGGCAAAATCATAGTGGAGGTAAAAAAGGGAAAAGAGAAATGTACAATGAGGAGAGGCGGGGGGGTGGGTGGGGGGATTTTATATACATTTTTGTTTTACAGGTCAGTTTCGAATTGCAGCCATCTGTAGGTGCTCTTTGAGAGCGGTTTTGAAGGAGTCAAGGGATTCACACGCCTTTATGACTGTTGGTAGGGCGTTCCACATATGGTGGCATATGAGCGGAAGGAATTAAGACCCTTGTTTGTGCCAAATCTGGGTTGAACATGGTTAGTAGCACTCCCTCTGGTGTTGTGGGAGTGAACCTCATTGACATGTAGGAAGTATTTGGACAGGTACATGGTGGTATTTTGGTAGAGTATCGTATCTTGTGGACCAGAACCATTGCAACATGTTCAACTCTGTTGTCAACCCTAAGCCAACCCAGACTGTAGAAGTGGGCAGGGGTGAGGTGGGTTCGGGGTGTGAGGGGCCAAGTAGCAGGAGGTCTGTAGCCTTGTTTTCATCAGGATTACAACAGTCCAGGTCTCACAGAGCAGAGTCTAGTGCCACAGACATCATCATCACAACTTTAAAATCTAAAGAAGCGGTGGTCCTTGTTGAGAGAGTTCCAGGTGGTCCCCATAAGGCTAAAATGATGGGAAGCTGGTTAACCAGATGTAACTCTTTGAGAGTGTAAACATGAAACCAAATGGACCCTTGCGGGTCCATTTGGTTTCATTTTTACACTCTCAAGAGTTAAAATATTCATCATGTGAATTATCCCAAGTCTACACAACTAGAGAATGTAGAAGATTAATGGTCATTTTGATCTGTATGTTGGACTGTTTGGTTTCCCCAAATCCAGCCTGGAATTGTGGACAAAAAGCAAAATAAATCTTTAGTTTTGGGGTCTGTGGGGCTAAAATGTCATCAAATGGTGGTCCTCCGTGGCTCAAATTCTGAATAAATAGTGGGCCCTGGTATCAAAAAGGTTGAAAACCACTGATTTAAAGCAAATCATGTAATCATGGATGTGGGGAATCGTGACAAAGCGAGCGCTGGCTGAGCCAAATGGATTTGGTTCAGTTTGTAAACTCAGAGTTAAATTGACAGATTACGACAATATACACTGGTGGTCCCAAGGATAGAAAATACATGCCATTACATGGGGGTCCTTAGTGAAAAGGTCTGGGTACAACCACCACATAGCCGCAGTGCAACTCTAGATGTGTTAATAATGGAATGAATCTACTGTTGCAATACTCTCCATCGACTCCCATATAATAAAAAAAAATCATATGTGATCTGCTTGTAATAAACTATTAAATTTACCAACTTTGCAGCTGTATGGAAAGGTTGAATTATCATCTTTCTATTGCAAAGTGTTTGTTTGATAAAACTCCACTTAACTTAAACATGTTATGAGCTACTTTCTGTCAATATATTCTCTGCACATGATTATTTTATTACTGGAGTTTGGGAGCGCTCATCATTAGTCACTGAACGTCCCTGTGTACCACATGTTTAGAATGTGCACATAATGCAGGAGGCATCAGGCTGACCTGTCAATACAAACGAGCGTCTCCAAAGCCCAGCACTTTTATTTACTGACAGTAAATACGTAAGTAAGTACTGAAAGTTGATCATAACATGTTTATGGTGGATTTTCATCAAACAAAAGCTTTGCAGACAGAAATAGGATAATTCAACCTTTCCATACAGCTGAAGTTTAATACAAGCAGAGCACAAGCAGAAAACTTATTTTCATTATTATGGAGTCAATTAGAGGGTTTTGCAACTCTAGATTCATCTAATCATTAAAAAAATGTAGAGTTGCATTGCATACATATTCTACCATATAGAGAGATAATTGATGTTATTATTAATATGTCAATATAATGCTTTGAAAACAGCATGGTAACAGCTACGAAATAGTAGCATGGTACATATCATTATCATAAAGTAACAGCTCTATTATAGTAGCATGGTACATATCATTATTATAAAGTAACAGCTCTATTATAGTAGCTCGTTTCAAACCCATTACATTATTCTTTTGTTTACACCTCTTTAGTTCAGTGGTTTTCAACCTTTTTCATACCAGGGCCCACTATTTATTCATCATTTGAGCCACGGACCACAATTTGAGGACATTTTAGCCCCACAGACCCCAAAACTAAAGATCTCTTTTGCTTTCGTCCACAATTCCAGGCTGGATTTGGGGAAACCAAACAGTCCAACATACAGTATGAATGAATGAATGAATGAAATTTTTATTAACAGAGGTGAGAGTTACAGTACAAGTCAAGTACACACTGCTACAAAACTGATAACAGCTTGGAGAATTACAGTACAATTCTAGTACAACTACATCAAATCTGAAAAACTGATTGGACACACTAGTTAAGCATACACTTGTTTACAATAGTGGCCAACTTGTTCATTTCATTGAGGCATTCAAATACATACAAAACAACTACTTCAGTAAAATCAGAAGCAGCAAATCATGGAGGCAAAATCATAGTGGGGGTAAAAAAGGGAAAAGAGAAATGTACAATGAGGAGAGGGGGGGTGGGTGGGGGGATTTTATATACATTTTAGTTTTACAGAGACCAGTTTAGAATTGCAGCCATCTGTAGGTGCCCTTTGAGAGCGGTTTTGAAGGAGTCAAGGGATTCACATGCCTTTATGACTGTTGGTAGGGCATTCCACATTTTGGTGGCATATGAGCGGAAGGAATTAAGTCCCTTGTTTGTGCCAAATCTGGGTTGGACATGGTTAGTGGCACTCCCTCTGGTGTTGTGGGAGTGTACCTCATTGACATTAAGGAAGTATTTGGATAGGTACAAGGGTATTTTGGTAGAGTATTGTATCTTGTGGACCAAGCCCATTGCTAGATGTTGTACTCTGTCGTCAACCCTAAGCCAACCTAGGCTGTCGAAGTGGGCAGGGGTGAGGTGGGTTCGGGGTGGGTTCGGGGTGTGAGGCCAAGTAACAGATCATCAAGATTAATGATCATAAATGACCATTAATCTTCTACATTCTCTAGTTGTGTAGACCTGGGCTAATTAATATGAATATTTTAACTCTTGAGAGCGTAAACATGAAACCAAATGGACCCGCAAGGGTCCATTTGGTTTCATGTTTACATTCTCAAAGAGTTACATCTGGTTAACCAACTTCCCATCATTTACCCTGGGATGGGGACCACCTGGAACCCTCTCAGGGACCACTGGTGGTCCCCGGACCACTGCTTCGGTTCATCACAACTTGTATCAGTGTTAAAGTTAGTAAAACTCTTGTTATTTACCTTTAAAATGCGCTCATCCAGACTCATCTCATGGAACTGCAGCCTGCTGCTGCTGCTGCTGCTCGCCATCTTTACAACACACGTGTGACTGATCTGAACGGCGCAGGAATTACACGTCACGATGACGTCACTCAGAGGAGCCATATAGTATAGACGGAGTTACGACAACTCCGTTCACTTCATGGAGCCACAGTCCAATGGCGACTCTCGTACATAGGCCGCTTTTACATGCACAGAATCTATTCGGAATATTCAGTTTGGATAATCCAAGCTGAATATTCAGCTTGAATATTCCGAATAGATTCAGAATCTATTCTAAATGAATACTTGTCCATGATGGACAAGTATTCATTTAGAATAGATTCTGTGCATGTAACAGCGGCCATAGACTTCTATTCTATATAGATTTAGATACACACAAAACATAAACACTAGTAGCCTAGGCTACAGAGCCTTTAATCTTTGCTCAAAACAGTTGTCATGTTGCACATAATGCCCTAAAATTGCTCTTATTTGCCCCACCGTCTTTGAAAACAACGTATTTCCAACTACAGTTTGTCCCTCATTCAGGCTGCACGAACAGCAGCTCGAGCGCTCCGTCTCTGACCCCTCAATGTCGCAACTCTGACACTAGATGAGCCATCTGTGACGAGACTGTTGGAAGTTTGTTGTTGTACCAACAGCGTCCAGCAGAGGGCCTCGTTGGCTTGGATTTGAAGCACAGAGTTGTCAGAGCAGCAGGCTGAGAGACCTTGAGTTCCAGAGCCATCTAGTAGAAAAGCTGCGACATTGAGGGGTCAGAAACTGAGCGCTCGAGCTGCAGTTCAAGTTCATGCAGCCTGAAAGAGGGACAAACTGGAGTTGGAAACACATTGTTTTCAACGAGGGGCGGCGCAAAGAAGAGCTGTTTTAAGGCATGTGTGCAACTTGCCAACTATTTTAAAGTATATTGTACACTACAGTACTATGTATTTGTTGTCCCCATTCTCAATAGAAGTCCATGTAGAAGAGCCGCCATTGGACTGACCCCATGAAGTGAACGGAGTTGTCAGAACTCTGTCTATATGACAGGCAAAACAGATTTAAGATCCATAGTATTTTCCTTGTAAAGTGGATTGAATGAAAGAAGACACTTTACAAGAGTTCACATGTAATTTTTTCCCCCCTATGGGATAATAATTCTGTGAATGGTTAAGTTATCAGTATAGTTCTCAGTATAATTAACAAATAAATAAATAGGCTACAAAAAAAGCATAACTTCAACGGGTTTAGCTCTCTCGTTAATATTCCTGGAATAGTTTTAAGACATTTAGGCTACATTTCTTCAGCCTACATCTAGAGGTCAGTCATTACATCATGTAGCTACAGAACACTGTAATTCTGACTCTTTACAACTTCTCATTACATAAATTTATGTTATATTTAACATCAACTTTGTCTAGATATATGACTGAATGAATGAATGAATGAATGAATGAATGAATGAATGAATGAATGAATGAAATTTTTATTAACAGAGATGAGAGTTACAGTACAAGTCAAGTCCACACTGCTACAAAACTGATAACAGCTTGGAGAATTACAGTACAATTCAAGTACAACTGCATCAAATCTGAAAAAGCTGATTGAACACACTAGTTAAGCATACACTTGTTTACAATAGAGATGCGCAGTGACGTCACCGCCCCGGTTCCGGAAGTCTTTTCCCCATTCATTTTTCTCATAGACTTTTCGAAAATAATTTATATCAAGACGATTACGCCGCGGCCAAAGCCAACTCAGGTCGTGACAAATCATGACAACAAACACAATATCGTCATATAATATATAATTGGGAAGAAGTAGAAAACGGCATGATACAAGACTTTTTGTTTTTCATCTTAGAAATTATTTTATTGTCCCAAAAGTTTGTGTGTGTCATCATGATTCGTCACGACTCGAGTTGGCTTTGTCCGCGGCGTAATCGTCTTGATATAAATTATTTTCGAAAAGTCTATGAGAAAAATGAATTGGGAAAAGACTTCCGGAACCGGGGCGGTGACGTCACTACGCATCTCTATAGTGGCCAACTTGTTCATTTCATTGAGGCATTCAAATACATACAAAACAACTACTTCAGTAAAATCAGAAGCAGCAAATCATGGAGGTAAAATCATAGTGGAGGTAAAAAGGGAAAAGAGAAATGTACAATGAGGAGAGGCGGGGTGGGTGGGGGGATTTTATATACATTTTTGTTTTACAGAGGCCAGTTTCAAATTGCAGCCATCTGTAGGTGCCCTTTGAGAGCGGTTTTGAAGGAGTCAAGGGATTCACATGCCTTTATGACTGTTGGTAGGGCATTCCACATTTTGGTGGCATATGAGCGGAAGGAATTAAGACCCTTGTTTGTGCCAAATCTGGGTTGGACATGGTTAGTAGCACTCCCTAGCACATTGATTTAGTTATTAAAGCTGAATCTTTTCACATTAGGTACAGCAGTTTAATTCAATTCAAAGATCTTTATTGGTATGAGAAAACATACATTTACATTGAGCCAAAGCAAAAGCAGTTCAACAAAACATCAAAACAAAACCTCTGAACATCTGAAACTAAATCTTCAATAAATCAATATATTCTATTTACAGAGATCACTTGATGCAAAAAATACACACAGTGGTGTTAAAAAACAACAACATTGATGATGTGATCAATTCTACATAACAGTATAATAATAATTCTGGTAATAATACTAATATAATAATCATTAAGAAAATGTCACCATTTTCTACTACTTCGATGGGGAATCAAAGCTAATAAAAAACTGCATGCTTTTTACTCCTGAAAAACTACAATGCAAACATGGAAGTCATCGTTCTCATGATAACAGAAATATAAACATTTTCCAAATAAATCTTGTTTAAAAATAATATACCACAGCATATGAGACACAGTCTGAGTAGAAAAACATTGAATCCACATTAGTGAGGAGCTGTTATATGAAGCTTAGGTTGGAAAGTGGTGAAATGGTCCTTTAAACAACCGATTTGGACCAAACAGTTCAATCAAATTGTTTAAACACATTGTTCTGTTTGTAGTATTAACATGAAACATTATGTTATTAATTCAATGATTTCATGTTAAATTACTGTACTTTCAGTAATGTACTGTACTGAAATCTGAATTATCCTCAATCCCAGCATGACTATTCTGTTCTGTGAATATTTTGCAAAATAGCAGATCTACAAGCTCACAGCACAATGAGTACATTGGATATTTGGTGTGCACAGAAGACACACACACACACACACACACACACACACACACACACACACACACACACACACACACACACACACACACACACACACACACACACACGGTATCTCCAGGCACTACAAAGGGTTAATCAGGTGCTGCACATACACATAACTATTACTAGTTGATGAGTAACTCTAGAAAACTAGTTCACAAATCCACTTATAACTGTCAGAACATGGCCGGTCCCACCATCGTCCATAATAAATGAAAACACAGTCTCCGTTGGCATTAGGCTCACCACTCCCCCAGTACCTGTAGAAGTAGAAACATTAATACATTACAATTCCTTCACTACAATGGTTTTACCTGGATGTTTAGTTTTTAAATCATGACACCAAATTACATTCAATATTTGCATTTAAATGAACAATGAAATAGACAGATATGTTAAAAATGTTTTCTTTTAAAAATAGAGTAGAATAATGAAGGTAAAGTGTTACGTTGGTGAGGTCAGTGCTGTTCCGTCGACCCACTTGAAGACTCCTTCAGTCTCTCTGTCAGTCAGACCAATCCACACACGACTGTATCTGCCCCTCAGTCTGTCAACCAAGACCTGGACAGAAAATCAGCTGTTACTGAAGTACAACCAGTGTTGCCAAACTGCCAAAATCCAAAATGCACTAGTGGCATGATCCAGAATGCACTAGACCAGTGGGTTTTCAACCATTTTTTATACCAGGGACCACTATTTATTCTGCCTTTTAGTCACAGAAGACCAGCATTTGATGTTGAATTTAGTCTCTCGGATTAATTTAATTTCAAAATAGCAATTCTTCTACATTTTCTAAATGTCTAGATTCTTAGTTAATTCAGATGTTTAAGTATAATTTAACTCTTGAGAGCGTAAAATTAAACCAAATGGACCCGTAAGGGTTCATTTGGTTTCATTTTACAATCTCAAGAGTTACAGATCTATAAGGGTCAATTTGGTTACCAATGGTCCTTTCTAGGAAGGAAGGAGGACTCTATCATAGGAGGAAAAATGGTGAAAAACGAGGGTTTTATCTCTGGCACCTGTCAACCAATTTCGCCCAAAAAGCACTAGATTTTCTGCCAGTTTTTCACTAATTTTGGAGCTATGGAGGTCTGAAAAAAGCTAAATATAGCGACAAATGCGCCAAGTTGGCAACACTGAGTACAAGGTGTACGTCTGGATCCAATGATTTACAGTGGAATATTATGTGTTTTTTGTCTGTTTGGTTGTTTTTTTGCTTTGTGCTGTTATTGACAGTAACAGTGCAGACAGACAGGACAGAGAGACAACCAGCGTTACGTGAGCAAATTTAACTTGAGCAAATATAAGGCTTGTGGTGCAAATCTCTTCAAAATAAGAGTACCCTTTTTAGTATTGAAAAACAAACTAGGCCTATTTGAGCACTTAATAATGCCATAACACACATTATGTTCACATTAATAACATTATATAAATACATAAATAATGTAAAAAATGTTCATAAATATAAAAAAAAATGTTAAAATGTTAAAATCTCAATGAATAAATGTTATTTTTGGACATTTGTCCGGCTAAAGCGGAGGCTGGAAAAAAAAATCCCTTCTATGTATCGTCTAGTCAGTGTGAAATACTGTACCTTGTGACATGCCTTTTCTCACTCTGTGGGTTACAAGTTACAATAACATAGTGTAACATAGTTGACGTAACATAGTTGACATATTTACTGTTTTCAGGTATAAAATCAACATGGCTGGCTATCACCCTACACCACATGGCATTTTTACAGAAAGATACTTCTAAATATTCGATATACAATTGATTTTTTTTTATTTAAAGTTATTTATTATGAAACTGTAGTAACACTGTTGACATCTTAAAAGTTTACACCTGACTTTCACCCTACTTTATGTTAAATAACTAAAAAAGAGAAGATAACCCATACATGTGGCTTTCCCAAACTTTTCATCAGGATGAAATGACATCAGGTGGAGCAGGTCATGTGATTTGGAAATAACACACCACCTTGGGAGGGGGTTTTGTGATGGGTAACTTAGTTGACAGTGATTTCTCGGACACAGACAAAATGTGTTATTTTTCAGATTATATTTGATATATTCCAAAAAGAATCATATCTAACAGGATTAACTTAAAGGTAGGGGAAGTGATTTGAAATTCATGGTGTAGTACCAGCCTGGTGCACTAGGGGCCCCCAACAGTAGCTACACTATGTGAACCTGCTGCTCGCTCCTGATTGGAGGAGAATTGTGGTGACCTGGGGAACTTTTATTAGCTCCTCTGCTAACGTGGGGGAGGAGGAAACTCCATATGTGGTTTCCACACCTTATAATAGAGCATTTTAACAGAAAAAAATATTTTTTGGGTGATATCTGACAAAAGTGAAATCACTTCCCCTACCTTTAACTTCATAATAATAAAATTAGAAAAATATTTTTTGATTCAATTCATTTAATTATTGTTTAACTAAATAGAAGGTGGTTGTTGTTACATTCGGACAGTTATTTAGTTGACATTTTAGTGATATTCAGCCATTTTGTATTAATAAGTGACTGTTTTCATAGTGAATGACTATGGTATTTGAAAAGACATGATCATAATGAACATAAAAAGCTTTATTTTTTTTACTTTTAATGCAAACACATGCTATAGATATACTGTACTGTATCCCATGGACATGAAAAGTCCCGCAATTAGATATTGACCCCTGTCTCTCTTTTTAAGTGTCATTTAGAACACATACATCTCGACTTTTACTCTGATTAAGGGGAATAATTGCATCTTAGATCGGTAACAATGTTGTGGGAATATGCATGGGAAACATAGAGTAGATAGGAACCCTAGTGTCCGGTTACAGGGGACCACATTAAGTGATGCACCCGTGCACACCGATTTACTTTGAAATTGACCGGAACTCTTATATTTGCTAGCTCGCAAACAGGAAGTCTAATATTTGTTCATGGAACGGAGCTAGAGAGGGGAGAGACATGCAGCAAAGGTCATCATTAACAGGACTCAAACACACGACACGCTGTCCTTGCTTCCGGACCTCCTGTAGCCAGGAGGCACTCCATTATGCATCAAACAAACAAATCTAAGAAATCCCATGAAAAATATAAGTACTGAAAATAGCTGATCTACAAGATTGCAACATGGCATGAAGCACCATATTGTGTTATTGTAGATTTATGCACGCACGCACGCACGCACGCACGCACGCACGCACGCACGCACGCACGCACGCACGCACACACACACACACACACACACACACACACACACACACACACACACACACACACACACACACACACACCTGTTTCTCTCTGCTCTTGATGATCATCAGGTCAGATTGTCTGTCTCTACAGAATGCTCTGCTGTCATCCCAGGACTTCTACTCAGTAGAGACGTAATAACACACACCATCACTATATGTAAATCCATGGGATTCTAACAACAAAATATAATAATGTTAGACACTGTTTTATGTGCTCAGATTAATGACACATTATAAACAAAGCAGTTTAATGGTCAATTTATTCAAACATTGGGATGAATGAATAAAAACAGAGTTGTTTCACTGACCACAAAGAATCCTCTTCAGTTCAGCAACAGTCATGTTGTTCATGCTGGTCTTTAACTGTTCTTTCATGGTGTTCAGTTTGGTCTCTAACTGGTCTCTCTGTTTGGTCAAGGCATTAAGTCTAGTCTCTAACTGGTCTCTCATGGTGTTCAGTCTAGTCTCTAACTGGTCTCTCTGTTCAGTCATGTTGTTCAGGCTGGTCTCTAACTGGTCTAACTGGTCTCTCTGTTTGGTCAAGGCATTAAGTCTAGTCTCTAACTGGTCTCTCTGTTTGGTCAGTTCCAAGTCTGCAAGAAGGATAATCAACAAACAGATTAGTTTTACAGTACATCCAACTCTGTTGTGATAAAGACTCATACTAGCTGAGCCATGGCTCAATAGAACCCAACGGAGTGGGCGGGGCCCAACGGAGTAGGCGGGGCCCACGTTGGGGCCCAATGGAGTGGGCGGGGCCCAACGGAGTGGGTGGGGCACAACGGAGAGGGCGGGGCACAACGGAGTGAACGGGTTCTGTGTGCTGAACCAGACTAGGCTCATACAGTACATAGACACTCCAGTCTGATGTGACAGCACCACGGTTTAGTAACACTACAGAATAGTTTTTAATGCGTCTGCAAACTACAACATAATCAATAGACCCGTATCTCGGGCCCATACTCTGAAAGGCCCGGAAGGTGAGCGGCCATCTTGGAGGATAAGGCACTTGTAAACAAGTGTGATGCTCAATGGAATGTGAATGCATTCTACTAAAACCGATGCTACTAAAACTACTACTACTAGCAGTACTACTACTAGCACCACTCCTACTACTACTACTGCCAGTACTACTGCCAGTACTACTACTACTACTACTACTACTACTACTACTACTAGCACCACTCATCCTCCTACTACTACTAGCACCACTCCTCCTCCTCCTCCTCCTCCTCCTCCTCCTCCTCCTTCTACTACTACTACTACTACTACTACTACTACTACTACTACTACTTGCACCACTCCTCCTCCTCCTACTACTACTACTACTACTACTGGCAGTACTACTACTAGCAGTACTACCACTACTACTACTACTGGCAGTACTACTACTAGCAGTACTACCACTACTACTACTACTGGCAGTACTACTACTAGCAGTACTACCACTACTACTACTACTGGCAGTACTACTACTAGCACTACTACTACTACTACTGGCAGTACTACTACTAGCACTACTACTACTACTACTACTACTACTACTACTACTACTACTACTAGCAGTACTACTACTACTACTACTAGCAGTACTACTACTACTACTAGCAGTACTACCAGTACTACTAGCAGTACTACCAGTACTACTACTACTACTACCAGTACTACTACTACTACTACTACTACTACTACTACCAGTACTACTACTACTACTACTACTACCACTACTACTACTACTAGCAGTACTACTACTACTACTACCAGTACTACTACTACTACTACTAGCAGTACTACTACTACTACTACTAGCAGTACTACTACTACTACTACTACTACTACTACTACTACTAGCAGTACTACTACTACTACTAGCAGTACTACTACTACTACTACTACTACTACTACTACTAGCAGTACTACTACTACTACTAGCAGTACTACTACTACTACTAGCAGTACTACTACTACTACTACTACTACTACTACTAGCAGTACTACTACTACTACTACTACTACTAGCAGTACTACTACTACTACTACTACTAGCAGTACTACTACTACTACTAGCAGTACTACTACTACTACTAGCAGTACTACTACTACTACTAGCAGTACTACTACTACTACTACTAGCAGTACTACTACTACTACTACTACTACTAGCAGTACTACTACTACTACTACTACTAGCAGTACTACTACTACTACTACTACTACTACTACTACTACTAGCAGTACTACTACTACTACTAGCAGTACTACTACTACTACTAGCAGTACTACTACTACTACTACTAGCAGTACTACTACTACTACTACTAGCAGTACTACTACTACTACTACTAGCAGTACTACTACTACTACTACTACTACTACTACTAGCAGTACTACTACTACTACTACTACTACTAGCAGTACTACTACTACTACTACTACTACTACTAGCAGTACTACTACTACTACTACTACTACTACTAGCACTACTACTACTACTACTACTACTACTACTACTACTACTACTAGCAGTACTACTACTACTACTAGCAGTACTACTACTACTACTACTAGCAGTACTACTACTACTACTAGCAGTACTACTACTATTACTACTAGCAGTACTACTACTACTACTACTACTACTAGCAGTACTACTACTACTACTACTACTACTAGCAGTACTACTACTACTACTACTACTACTAGCACTACTACTACTACTACTACTACTACTAGCACTACTACTACTACTACTACTACTACTACTAGCACTACTACTACTACTACTACTACTACTACTACTAGCAGTACTACTACTAGCACTACTACTACTAGCACTACTACTACTACTAGCACCACTACTACTACTACTACTACTACTACTACTACTACTAGCAGCACTACTACGCTAACAATAGCATGATAAAGCTAATATGCTAATGATAGCATGCTAATGATAACTAATGCATTAGCATGTTAGCATTAGCATGTTAACATTGGTATGTTAGCATTAGCATGTTAGCATTAGCATGTTAGCATTGGCATGCTAGCATTAGCATGTTGGCATGTTAGCATTGACATGTTAGCATTAGCATGTTAGCATGTTAGCATTAGCATGTTGGCATGTTAGCATTGACATGTTAGCATTGGCATGTTAGCATGTCAACATTAGCATGTTAGCATGTTAGCATTAGCATGTTGCTAGCATTAGCATTGGTAGCAGTAGTAGTAGTGCTAGTAGTAGTAGTACTGCTAGTAGTAGTAGTAGGAGGAGGAGGAGTGTTGCATTAGCATAGTACAGTGTAGTAGGAGTGTGGCATTAGCATTGGTAGCAGTAGTAGTAGTGATAGTAGTAGTAGTAATAGTGCTAGTAGTAGTAGTAGTAGTAGTAGTAGTAGTAGTAGTAGTGCTAGTAGTAGTAGGTCTGCTAGTAGTAGTAGTAGGAGGAGGAGAAAGAGTGTTGCTAGTAGTAGTACTGCTAGAAATAGTAGTAGGAGTGGTAGTAGTAGTACTGCTATTAGTAGTAGCCTAGTAGTAGTAGTAGTATTGCTATTAGTAGTTGTAGTAGTATTGCTAGTAGTAGTAGTACTAGTTGGCATTGTAGTAGTAGGAGTGGTGCTAGTCAGTGCTTAATTTGTAACTCGGGAGGTGCCGGAGCGCACCTCACGCACATGCACGCGCGCTGCGCGTGCGTGCACGTGCGCGCATCCGCGCACCGAAAAACATGTGCAGAAAAGTCGATTTTTGGCGGAAGATTATTGTGTGTGTGCGTGCGTGCACGCATGCGTCTCTCTCTCTCTCAGACACACGCAGCATGTGTGTCTGTGAGAGAGAGAGAGAGAGAGAGAGAGAGAGAGAGAGAGAGGCGCACTATGGCACACACACTTTGTAAAGAGCCGATCCACAAGCTCAAATGCGTCGCGCAGTGTGCTTGTGCTGCTTCCTGGGTACCTTTTAATCATTATTATAGCGATCATATTCCACCGTGTCTCGCGAGGGAGGGGGAGACGGTCAGCCGGTGGGAGTAGCAGCAGCAGCCCAGCCAGATCAGCCCAGCAGGCAACTGGGAACTGTGTGAGCCTGAGACTGAGCTGCGAGCGACCAAATCCCTCCCCGACTCTCGATAAACATCCCATAGCTGGGAAGGCTCGGCGGCCTCAGCCAATAGAGTGGTATCCTCAGAGTAAGGTGGTATCCTATAGCAACGACTGTAATGAACGGGGATGGGATGTATTGGCTGGATTGCTACTGATATCTCCCGGATAGGCCTCTGCAGGCGGGGGAGCGCCACCTGCAGGTGGGAGAGCGCCACTGACAGCCCCCGGAATGCATGTGGAGCAAGGCGGAGCGGTGCTCCGCCTGGCTCCGGCAGAAATTAACCCCTGGTGCTAGTAGTATCTCCTCTCCGCCTGTCATCACATCCATTGCTGGCATGTGTAGTTACTGCTATTAGTACTAGTATTAGTAGTAGTACTAGTAGTAGTAGTAGTAGTATGGCTAGTAGTAGTAGTAGTGCTAGTAGTAGTAGTATCTTCTCTCCGCCTGTCATCACATCCATTGCTGCTGGGTGTGTGTAGTTGCATCCACATTCCATTAAATATAACTTGTGCCTTATCTTCCAAGATGGCCGCCGTCCCCTCAGAGTATGGGATATATCAGTCTGAGAGACGGGTCTATTGTACACCCATGTGATCAACTGATGATCCTAAAAATCTGCATTTGACAACGAGACAAAGGAAGGTTGTCCCGTTGACACAGCGCTGAACTTCTAGGGGTTTGAATCTGCCTTGTTAAGGGACCAAGCAGTCTCTGCTGGTCACTTCATTGATTTTGACCTCTTTTTTCCTTCTCCTTCTTCCACCAAAAATAGCTGCTCTGGCTGAACCGTGCAGTCGGTTTTCGCGAAAATTGGTAATCTGGTAGGGTGATGCCAAACGGTGATGATGCAAAGCCTGTGACCACTGGTCAAATGGTGGCACTATAGCACTCAACTGAAATTGCAAACTTTAAACATTCATAAGAGACGAACTGCTTGACTCTCGGAAATGTAACTTATATTCACTTATGCGTCTGCTTATGCCAAACAACTTTTGTATTCTGACTTTTGACCTCTGACCTTTAGATGAGCCGCCATCTTGAATTATATGTAAAACAGTTAAAATGCATCTCCTCCTACAATCTTTGATCAAAATGCATAAAAATGACCTACACATGAACTTTGGAGCCATACGAATATGAAAATAGGTGTGAATTTTGTTTTAAGTGAAAAGATTATGTTTTTGCGAGCCAATGAAAATTGCTTGTTTGTGAAAATGATTCTAATGCCCCTAATCTGCACATGCAGCGTAATCTGCTTCTGAGATTTTACAGTTTTGTAGAAGGGGATGCCAAATAGCAGTAAAACCAGTCTTACACAAATTGCTCAAATGGGGGCGCTATAGCAATTCTTTGAAACTGAAACATTTGAACAAGCATAACTCGGGCCTCGTTCGGCCAAAAATCATGGGACTTGTTTCTACATTTTCCTTTGTTCATGTGGAACACATCTGTAACTTTGACCGGTAAGCTCCACCCCCAGAGTGTTCGCCATCTTAGTTAGTTTGAAAAATCAATTCAATCAAATCAAATCAATTTGCATGACACCTGCTACATGAGAACTTTGGCCCCATCCAGTTCAGAAGCAAATTTGTTTTAATCAAAAACGTTTTTACTGTATAAGCCAATGAAAATTGCTGCTTTGTGAAGAGTCTTCTGCTTGTTTCTCTCTGGCAACACTGGAGCAAGTACATTGTGCCAGATTATGTGAGAGGAATAAGCATGTGGAACTTGATTTATTGTTTTTATTGCTTTAGCTAACTCAATATTATGTTTCTATGTGTAACCCAGGGTAAAACTCAATGTAATGGTAATGGCACCAACTCAGTGGCCTTGTGGTTAGAGTGTCCGCCCTGAGACTGGGAGGCCAGGGGTCATACCCCGACATTCTAGATTTCCAGTTGTAACCTACCCAATGAAAGCTTTGCATTCTACAAGCCTTGATCACTTCACGTAACAGTCTGGTGGTTAAAACATTGTGCCAGATTATGTGAGAGGAATAAGCATGTGGAACTTGTTTCCACATGCACCTTGACTAATGGGAAACAATTGTGTCTCTTTGACCACTAAGCTCCACCCTCGGATTGTGCATATTGTTCATATTGCTTACTGCTTGATGCTAGGGTTGTTTGATAGTTAACAACTAAGCAAATCATTGTGCCTGGATAGCTCGGTCAGTAGAGCACCAGTCTTGGGACCAAAAGGTTGTGGCTTCACGTCCCATTACTGACAGTAAAAAAGTGTGAGTCTTCAAGAACCCTGCTCTGCTCCCACACCCTGCCCTACTCCCACAATCACATGATGTCATTCACAAGCTCATTCTTCCATGTTTATATGGCATATTGTTCTGACTCCTTATTGCTGCTTGCTTGGTCCCGTTTTATTGCTGCTTGCAGCTATATTTGTGTTTGTTATTGTAAAGCAATTGTGTCCACATGGTCAGACATGTGGACTGGATCCTAATATCAGACTTTGTATTGAACTGTAGGCTCTTTCCTGTGATGTTTTTGGTGAACTTTTAAGATTCAATAAGTTTATTGTCATATTCAAGCAGGATGAAATCAAACGGGTTGAAATTCAAACGGTTGAAATGAATGGGGTCCGGGGAGACTCCGAGTTGTCCAAGCACGGCCACGCACCGTTGTCCCTCGCTGGTTGCATTCTCAATTCCATAAGAGGGGTTTTGAAGCAGGGGGGTCAAATCACAATTTGCTGTAAATCAGAAATTTAGATCGAGGGCAAAGCCAATCGCTGCCCCCCTCTTAAGTCTATCGGTTCCTTCAGCTTGTCTGGGTTGGTTGGCAAGACAAGCTGCGATGGCATTCAGCGTCCTTAATTCTCAGCCGCAACTCCCCATTCCAATCAGCATGGCGGGTACAGGGGGGCCTCCTTAACTTGACCCGTCGAATTTTCCAGTATACCAGAACCAGGCCCAATTCAATCGCCAGGAATCCGATAACCATTAGTAATCCAAATGTCTAATCTCCAATCTCACCGACAGTCTTTCCCAGATCAACAGGGGCTGTTGTTCTCACGGGCGAGACGGGCAAATGTCCAATCTCACCGACAGTCTTTCCCAGATCAGGGGCTGTTGTTGTCCCGGGCGAGACGAGCGTAGAGCCCATGTGGGCATGTCGGCCCCTCGGCTCTCGACTTTCGGGTGGAGAAAATGGTGTCAATAGTGCTGACCAACCAATCAATCGAATGGGTCATCTTGAGGTTAGGCTTTCTCCGAGGATGCAGGCAGTGAGAGGACCGGTGGCCAGGCTAGGAGTTCACCCAGAGTCGAAGCGCTGACGGCGGACACGAGACACAGGCATGGTCGGAGGGGGATGGGAGGGGAGGGAGTTGGGGAGAGAGATGAGGAATGCGACTGCCTCCTTCGAGAGTCAGAGAAGTATTCAGGGAAGTAAAGTATTCACTCAAACAAATAACTCTATTCTTATTAGTCTAACTCTTGTCTTATTTGTAACTTCCATAAAGATACAGATAGTGTTTATGAAATGCTACTCACTGTGTATGACCAGGCCAACAGTACCAGCCAATAGGAGCAGTCCCACACACACTGCCACACCTCTGACGATATACTTCTGATATCCTGAAAGTAAACGTCAGACACATTCTGAGGAAATACTTCTGATATCCTGAAAGTAAACGTCAGACGTAGACACGTTCTCATATGTATTGCGTTGCTACAGTAATATTACATCTTGTGACGCCCCCTGGACCTGTAAGGTTATGAGTACTTTCTCTCCTCTCTTCCTAGTACTCCCTATGTGTGCGGCTCTGCTTTGCTTCTCACTTGCAGGGCTGATTGGAGGGCGGAGCTGGCAATTGGCAGAGGGGCAGACACCTGGCCAGTGTCCGCCCCAAACATTTTAAAAGGCTTGCTCTGCTAATCCTTTGTCCTCTTCCTTCCTTCCCTCCTCCTCAGGTGGGCTGCAGGAGCAGCCACCAAGCTCAGAGCTCTCTTGTTTAGGTTTTGGCTGACGTTCCCAGCCAGCATTATTTTGGAACCAAGATGCATTTTCATTATTATTTATTAATTATTCAATAAATTGTTAGTTTCCTCTGTCTGGTGTCCCATTCTTGTTGTGGCCATGAGCCAGCCATAACAATCTGAATACATGTGAATGTACACAAATAATTATAATTATAGGCCTTGATAGGCACTTACACGTAAATTTGGCTAGACAGGCATATACTATTGTTGTTGTTGTTATTATTGTTACTATTGCCATTGTTGAGGGCTCGCTTCCAGCGAGACCTCTATGTTCTCCACTTTTTATATATATATATATTTTTTAATTGAGGGGGCGCCTAATAGGCGCCACCTCCTAGTTATTCCCGCTCTTTATATATTTATTTATTTATTCTGCCCCTTTTTTTGATTGTTAACTACTTCCACATACTTTATGCTAGATTTTTAGTTCAAACTTTATACTGTTCGACTTTTTGCAGTGATTTATGCTTAAATTTATATTTTTATAGTTTTTTTTAGTTTTTTAGTTTTTCAGTTTTTTAGTTTTTTTTTAGTTATTTTATAGTGAGGGTTAATGGAAAAAATGACACACTTTTTACAGTTGACTTTTTTGTGCCCTTATAACTCCGTCATACTTTCACTTTGAAACTCTGTTCAAAGTTTAAAATGTTTGGCTAGGTTTGAATTTTCATCGGTAAAAACAATATTTTGAAAAAATGTATACTTTTTAAAATATTAAACTTTATTTAAAAATATAATTCCCCATTGACAATGTATTGGTATTTGGCCCACTTTTGGCTCACTTTTGCAGCCTCATTACTCTGGCATACTTTGTCGTAGAAACGTGATTTGAGCTTTAAAACGCTAACACAATTGTCAACTTTGTGGTCGTTCAAACCGTATTCGAATATGTTGCACGGTTTGTCCGCTATCGCAGTTCAAAGTGTGCATGGTTCGAGAAATTTAGCGGAGCTTAGAGGCTCTCTCGCCCAGTGAGCGAGTGAAAACAGAGTGGAGATGCAGTGTCTCGAGGTTCGGGTCATGACCGAACAAATCGTCCTCACGGCCACAATATTCGCTTTACACGCGTGGTTTTCGGACATTTTGTAGACAAACTTCTCGCCTTTCACCCAATGTCATCAAAAAAGCACAGACACGTACAGAACCAGAGCTACGGGCCTCAGAGCGACCCGACGTATGCTCCCGTGTCCCTATCAATTACATTATAACCAACAGCATTTTGGCGTTTGACATTTCTCATCCAACACCGATTCTTAAATCGCTCCCATGACCACGTCTTTTATCGTACCAATACCACGATCGCACACAAGATACTTGATCGAGTCGGGACGCCCACGTCGAAAAAAGTAATCGCTTATGAGTTTTCGTTTTCGCGTGAGAGGCATTTGTTTGCGGCAAGTCCCGCACCTTTGACTCCCTGTTTAATGAAGGAGCCAAAGTAACTGCAGTGTTGCAATCAACCAGGTGTGACAGATTAAGGCCTAATTAGCTGGCTGCCACTAGAGTTATAAGACCTCAATGAGTTGGACTGTAAGACCTTGTGAGCTTTTAGATCTGCAAAATCTGCATATAGGCTTTATGCACAGGAGGGTATCCAACAACACACACTCACACACACATCCTATGGAACCAAATGGACCCGTAAGGGTCCATTTGGTTGGTTGGTGTAACTCCATTTGGGTTGGTTGGTTGGTAAGAGTCCCTGACGTTGATTGGTGTAACTTAGCCCCGCCCCTATTCTGATTGGTCGATACTATTTCCTGCCATAACTCCTCAATGCTATGTCATAGAGACATATGGGTGGTAGCAATGGACTCGGTATGGCGTCCCTGACCCGTCCCTGACGTTGATTGGTGTAACTTAGCCCCGCCCCTATTCTGATTGGTCGATACTATTTCCTGCCATAACTCCTCAATGCTGTGTCATAGAGACATATGGGTGGTAGCAATGGAGTCGGTATGGCGTCCCTGACCCGTCCCTGACGTTGATTGGTGTAACTTAGCCCCGCCCCTATTCTGATTGGTCGATACTATTTCCTGCCATAACTCCTCAATGCTATGTCATAGAGACATATGGGTGGTAGCAATGGACTCGGTATGGCGTCCCTGACCCGTCCCTGACGTTGATTGGTGTAACTTAGCCCCGCCCCTATTCTGATTGGTCGATACTATTTCTTGCCATAACTCCTCAATGCTATGTCATAGAGACATATGGGTGGTAGCAATGGACTCGGTATGGCGTCCCTGACCCGTCCCTGACGTTGATTGGTGTAACTTAGCCCCGCCCCTATTCTGATTGGTCGATACTATTTCCTGCCATAACTCCTCAATGCTATGTCATAGAGACATATGGGTGGTAGCAATGGACTCGGTATGGCGTCCCTGACCCGTCCCTGACGTTGATTGGTGTAACTTAGCCCCGCCCCTATTCTGATTGGTCGATACTATTTCCTGCCATAACTCCTCAATGCTATGTCATAGAGACATATGGGTGGTAGCAATGGACTCGGTATGGCGTCCCTGACCCGTCCCTGACGTTGATTGGTGTAACTTAGCCCCCCCCCTATTCTGATTGGTCGATACTATTTCCTGCCATAACTCCTCAATGCACTACTTAGCATTACTTAGCATTATTTAGCATCATTAGCATTTTCACAATAATTGGCATTACTTAGCATTATTAACAATACTTAGCATTAGCATTATGTAGCATTATTAGCATTACTTAGCATTATTAGCATTTTCCCAATACTTAGCATTACTTATGCTACCTTTAAACTGCTCAGCTTCATGTAGTGATTTATGCTTGTATTCAACCTTTTATTTTCTTAAGCTTTTCACTTTCTCGCGTTTTTTAACTTCCTTTTTCCATTTTCCTTTTCATTTTTTCAGTTTTTTCACTTCCTTTTTTAGTTTCCTTTTCACTTTTTCAGTTTTTTCACTTCCTTTTTTAGTTTCCTTTTCACTTTTTCACTTTTTTCAGTTTCCTTTTCACTTTTTTAGTTTTTTCACTTCCTTTTTCAGTTTCCTTTTCACTTTTCTTTTTACTTTTTCAACTTTTTTCACTTCCTCAAACCAAATCATCATGTTTTTCCTCATTGTACTGTTTGTCAGCTTTAATACGCCGTCTACTGTTCATACGCAAGACTGAAACGTTTGGCGCCCCCTCGCAGTTTCTGCGGAAACTGCCTTTCTAGTTATTATTCCAATTTCCGCCCCTTTTTTCGATTGTCTACTACTTCCACATACTTTATGCTAGAACTTTCGTTCAAACTTTAAAACGTTCGGCTGCATGCAGTTCGGTGTGCTTAAATTTTGTTTTTTAAAATTCTTTATACTTTTTTCACTATTTCACTTTTTCACTTTTTTCAGGTGTGTGTGGCACAACTCCATGGTTACCCATCGGCACTCCGACGCACCCCCATTCCGACACACCTCCCTTCCGAAGCACCCCCATTCCGACGCACCGCGATTCCGACGCAACACAACCCCGCCCCGCCCCCTAACCATTACGCACAGGCTAGGCAACGCCGCGCAGAACAGAACGCGAGTCTTTTTTTCTTCTCTCGTTTTTTTTAAATGTACCCTGAATACAGAACTGGATTGCACAATGCCACAGCACAGCCACATATAGTAGATTTGGCGGTCTCAGATTAGTACAGTATAGCATATTATATGACCACGTTAGGAACGTGAACAGATTTACTCACAGATGGTTGCTTATTGCTTTGGTTCCACAACTGCAAATGGACTGGATTCATCGTCACTTCGTCAGGGAGGAAAGTTATATTGATTGATTAGAAGATGGTCCCCATATGTATAATCATCATCCGTCTTTGTGGAATCAGGTTCCAAGCCCAGGAACACTTGCTCGACTGATTTAAATCCATTTATAGTCATAACGTTAGCCAACTCACTCAACTACTAAACGTAGCTTGGGTGCAGAGCCATAGAGTAATAGAGAGTTGTGCAAACTGCGTTCGTGTCATGGGGCACGCATGGCAATAGCTTATCTTATTTTCGTCGCCCTCATTGAAAACAACGTATTTCCAACTCCATTTTGTCCCCATTCAGGTTGCAGGAACAGCGCTCAGCGCTCAGTTCTGACTCCTCAATGCAGGGGCGTAGCTACGGGTGGGCTGAGGTGGGCCGCGGCCCACCTAAATAGAGAGCTGGCCCACCCATTGAAAACATGACTAAGAACTTGAGAAAACAAAGGACAAAGACCAGAGAGCCTTTAGAGAGAGCTTGAGAGGTCTGGACTCACTGTAGTTATAATGGATGATTTGCGGGCACTAATCACCCATTATAATGCAAATGAGGCTTTTCATTCAGCCTTTGTTTGTAAACCTGCCAGATCGTTATTACTTTGCAGGTATATCTGTGAAAACAAAAGCGCTGGTTTCTGTGGGGGGGACTTCCACAAGGATTTTCCAAACAGCTGTGAAACGTTACCTCTGGTCTGTTCTCATGAAAGAAAATCTGTCATGATCAGCAGACACATTGGTAATTAATTTAAAAATGGCTGTGATTCTATAGACAACTGAACAGCTGAAGTCTATTTGATAATGATTGTGCTAATGAAACAAAACACTATGGGCTCGATTTTTGCTCCACGCAATGTCCCTAACGTTACCCAAAACCCACATGCAGGATCGAGCATGCGGTGGACGGTTTCCACCGAATTCCCGACAGTTACATTTTGCTCGATCCCGCATCGTAGAGAAGACCTACCAACATATTCTATACAGCATCTGAGAGAGTGGCGTGTGCCCGTCACGCTGCATTTTGAAATGTAAAAAATGGTCTAGAATTGACCGAGAAATTAATGATCAAAAAGACGTCTTTTTTGCCGCGAATTCCCGACTTTTTTTGCAATTTACTTTATAACATTTCGCAGACTTGGGATAAATGCACACCACATACAAAAAAAATAATAACATGGAACATGTTTTTTCAACATAACATGTTGAATGTTAAGAAATGATTGAGAATTGACCGAGCTATAATTGTTTGAAAATGAGAGCTATAATCTTTGAGAATAGGCTACTCATGCATGTGTCTGTCTCCTAAGCCCGCAGCCAGGCTGCGGGCTTAGGAGGGTCAGCCATAGCAGTAGGGATAAGGGAAATAGATATGGGATGAATTAAAGGGAATGGCAAGACCAACACGGATTGGATGAAAGCTAAAAACGCCCAAACCACACCTATGCATAATGTAACGGGTATAGGAGGTGTTTAAGGGAGATGGCATGGTAACGAAATTATCAACTTTAGTGTGGGAACGCCTCTTCCCCAATGCTAAGTGTGTTAATTGCATATAAGGACCAATGTAACCAAAATCGAGCCCCATGTGTTGGTGACAGGATTACCAACAACACATTAATTCAAGAAGATAACCCTAGTACAGTAAACGTTATATAAACTGAAATATAACCATAATGCGGCAATAATAGCAATAAATAGCTTTTCGTGCACACGCTAATTTGCGGCCAACACGCATGCGCACGCAGCATGCCCACCCTGAATCCCTCATGCCCACCCTGAGTTTCTGGCTACGCCACTGCCTCAATGTCAAACTCTTGCGACGCGCACTCCGATCCAAAAACTTGAGTTTACAAATGTGCCATCCTCACTCAGTTTTCAAGCGATTGTTTTAATTCCAACTTGTCAATACAGTGAATAATTTATATATTTTATATTTTCATTGGGTATAGGCATAGGCCATGTTTTTTCATCAAACAATATGAAGATGTCGTCCTTTTTATACACGCAGCTTAGAGACACGTGCGCATGTGGGCCAGATCTAGTAAGCAACGTTGCCTATAATAGGCTATTAGATGAAAACTTTGCCTGCTATATGTACTGTATGTTTGTCATACCTTTTTAATTTTGCACTAAAAACAAAACATGTTCAGCGGCTGCGCACGAGAACTCCTACAGTGCCCAAACTCTGTTTTCCTTTGCGCGCGGGGGTTGACAGGAAAAAAAGGAGAATGGATTTTTTTGTGGGTACAAAAAAATAAGGCAAGACTCTTAAAGACTCGATGAGTCATTGAGAGTCATTGAGCTCGAGCCAGAGTCATTAGGGACGGAGTCCGAGTCCCATTTTTTGCCTTCAACTCGAGTCGCCATCTCACACACACGCGCGCGCACGCACGCGGGCGCAGCAGCTCCATCATGCATGCATTCTGTGCGGTTCGTCCTTAATTGCCTGTGCATCGAATGTTGTTTGTGTGGAGGTTGATGTATCTTTCATGTGGTGGTGGTGGTGGGGGGGGGGGGGGGGGGGGGGGGGGGGGGGTCGTAATAGCGGTGTGTTATAATCGTCGGAGTGGCGGGGTCTTAACCAAATGGGAGAAACCCCGCTATTCCGATCAATGAAAGTCAATGGTCGGAATGGCGGGGTGTCGGAATGGCAATCTGTTCCCCAACTCCATATTTGGAGATGCCTGGAAATGCCTGCATTTTTTTGTGCTCTCATAACTCCGTCATACTTTAACTTTGAAACTCCGTTCCAACTTCAAAATGTTCAGCTATCTTTGAACTTTCATTGCCCGGTAGGTTATTTTGGACAAAAATCTTTAGTTTTCAAGATATTTAACTTTTTCACTTTTTCAGGTGTGTTTGGCACAACTCCATATTTGGAGATGACTTTTCCAGGCCTGGATATGATACAATGATACAATGTATTTGAATACAATGTAGCAACTGTCACACACATGCGCGCGCATGCACGCACACACATGCTCTTGGGACAGGCATGCCCAAATATGCGTGATGCACGCACACAGACAGACATTTCTGCCTGACTTACACAGCATGTTAGCATTAACATGTTAGCATGTTAACATTAGCTTTAGCTATTGAAAGCATTGACATTATCTATAGCTATTGAAAGCATTGAAAACAATGTAATTGATTGAAGGTCAACTGTTACACACGTGCCAAATTTACCTTAGGTTATAGGTTTGTAGGTAACCAAATGGACCCTTACAGGTCTTTAATAGCATAACCCCCACCCCCTCTGTCTTCCAATTGGCTGGTCTTTACCGCCTCAATATTTGATAGATGGACGCACTGAGCCAATAGGAACACGTTAGCATTATCAGCATTTTCACAATACTTAGCATTATTAAGTATACTTAGCATTAGCATTCCTTAGCATTATTAGCATTACTTAGCATTATTAGCATTTTCACAACACTTAGCATTAATAACTATACTTAGCATTAGCATTACTTAGCATTATTAGCATTGCTTAGCAGTAATAGCATTTTCAAAAAAATAGCATTACTTAGCATTATTAACTATACTTAGCATTAGCATTATTAGTATTTTCACAATAGTTAGCAATACTTAGCATTATTATCATTAATTAGCATTAGCTAGCATTATTAGCATGCCTTAGCATTACTGGCATTACTTAGCATTGTGAGAATTTTCACAATACTTAGCATTACTTAGCAGTATTGCCAATATTTAGCATTAGCATTGCTTAGTATTATTACCATTTTCACAATACATAGTACATCACTAACTATAACATTAATACTAACTATAGCATTAGCATTACTTAACATTATTATCATTACTTAGCATTATCAGCATTTTCACAATAGCTAGCATTACATAGCATTATTAACTATACTTAGCATTAGCATTAATGGCATTGTTAGGATTTTCACAATACTTATCATTATTTATGCTAGCTTTAAACCGTTCAGCTTTATGCAGTGATTCATGCATTGTATATAATGTAGCAACACATAAAGCTGAGCCTCTTCCATGCCACTGTGGAGTCCGTCCTCCTGTATGGCTGTGAAAGCTGGACCCTGACGCCAACCCTGCAGAAATCCCTGGATGGGTCCTACACCAGAATGCTGCGAACTGTTCTGGATGTGGACCAGAACATCCATATTACGAACAACGATCTGTACGGGCAACTGCCAAGGCTCAGCAAGAAGATAGCAGCCAGGAGGATGAGGCTGGCCGGCCACTGCCACAGACATGGCGAGCTCCCAGCCAGCAGGCTGGTCCTGTGGGAACCAACACACGGGCATCGATCGCGAGGACGCTCTGCGCTAACATACGTGGACGTCCTGAAGAAGGATGCGGGAGCTGAAAGCTCTTCGGAGCTGGCCGGGTGTATGGAGAACCGGAAGGACTGGAGACTCCGATGGAAGCTCGTCTGAGGACGACTAAGAGAGAACTGTCACACACACGCACATTATTGGCATTACTTAGCATTATTAGCATTTTACAATACTTTGCATTGCTTAGCCTTATTAACACTAGTTAGCATTAGCGTTACTTAGCATTTTAGCAATTCTTAGCATGATCAGCATTGCTTAGCATTATTAACATTTTCACAATACTTATCATTAGCATTTTAATATTACTTAGCATTATTGGCATTTTCACAGTACTTAGCATTACTTAGCATTAGCATTATACTTAGCATTCACATTAGCTAGCATTATTAGCATTACTTAGCATTACTGGCATTACTTAGAAGTATTAACAATACTTAGCATTATGATTACTTAGCATTGTTAGCATTTTTTGCAATACTTAGCATTACTTATGCTAGCTTTAAACCGTTCAGCTTTATGCAGTGATTCATGCTTGTATCAAACTTTTATAGTTATTTTTACTCTTTTCACCTTTTCATTCTTTTCATTTTTTTCTTACTTTTTTCCCCCACTTCACTTCCTCAAACATCATCACATTCAGCTTGATGCATGTATTCATCCTTTTACTTTTCACTCAGTTTACTGTTTTTCATCTTTAATATACTTTCTACTGCACATGGTATATATTGCGGCGTTTTGGCGAGCCCTCGCAGTTTCTGCAGGAACTGCCTTTCTAGTTGTTATTATTATTATTATTATTATTATTATTATTATTATTATTATTATTATTATTATTACCCATATATGTTTTTTACCTCCATGCTGTGCTGTGTTCTGAGGGTCAGAAATTCTGAGGGTCTGGTAAACGTCGTCGGTCGGCTGTGGTGTGTCGTAGATGCTTTCAGACATTTTAGGTTGAGTTGAGATGAGTTTTAGCTTGAGTTGAGATGAACTGAGTTGAGTTGAACTGAGTTGAGTTGAACTGAGTTGCGTTGGCTCCAGTTGAGCTCTGTCTCCTCGTCTTCAGATATTGCAGCGGCTCTACAAACTACTCTCCCTGTGTGCAGCTTGATGAAAATGAAGTGACAACAGAGGAAGTTTGAAGATGAACATGCAGTATGAAAAAACATACGCACACGCTATGCGCTGCAGCCGGCCAATCAGAGAGCAGATAACGCCACACAGTAGATTCACACCAGGCTACTGCAGCAGGGGCGGATCTAGACATGGGCATGGGGGGGGGGGGGCTAAATGCCCAGTCTGCCCCACCAAACATGGGGTACAGTAAAGTACAGTGATAGTACTACCTGAAATAAACAATTCTCTTCCCTTGAAAACAGTAACGTTATAATGTTTGAACAAGAAATTACAAAGAATACAAAATAAAAATCATTAATATAAAAAAGAAAAAAAGAGGTGATTTGTCGACTTTTTTCACATCCCTACTTTAAATATTATTTTCTTATGGACATTTTTGTTCATATTCTGTCTCTATTTGTTAAAATAAAAGCACCATAAAAATGACAGAGTGCTAATTTCTTTCTAATCATGAAAACTTAAATAAAATAAATCATCAGGGGATCAAATAATTATTTTCTCCATTGTATATATCTACATTACAGGGCCCAGAACCAATCATGTGGTCACAAAGTCACATGGGGTGAATTCTGAGAGTTGCCAAATAAGGGAAAATAAATGAAGTTCTCACAGGTAGGGAGGAAGCTGAGCGACATGGGCCCCTCGTCTCCTGTCGCATTCTCGGAGTCACGTACCGAAGATAGTGTGGTTAGCATTCATTTCCTGCCTATGCAGCTTCTGTGTATCTCCTGCTTTAAGAATTGTTAGTTTGCAACAATGCACATCAATGAATTAAGCATGAAAAGTCTTAACAGACCTAATTTCTTAGTAAAACCACCAGCAGATGCTGTTCGCAGAATATGACGCACATTGTGGTTTACTTCCAGACAAGACATACCGAAGATTATTGTAGTTCAAAAGGTTAACCTTGGGGTGAATTTGAGTGCAGCCTTAAGGTGCACGTTCCTGTCTTGTCACGTGAGTCATCTATGTACTGATGACGGATGTTCATACTTACATCAGAGAGAGAGAGAGAGACACAGAGAGACCTTTTACTAGTAGGCACATTGTGTCTGCAAGCTGACAATTCACACAATGTTATGTGCACATCACAAGAAGATAAGATGATCGAGGCTTGGTGACCAACATGGCATTGGCATGGTGTGCTATGATGATATTAAATAATTATACTATGCACAACATTTTTTTAAATATCGTTTTGGAAAATGTAGCAGCCTCCATATTTGGGTAAGCCCATCCTGGTTACAGCCAAATGAATAAAACAATATTTTAAAAAATAAATGAAAACTGTAAATGAAATTCCACGGCCCTCTCACGTATTAGGAGGACAATATCAGTCACCAGAAAAAAGATGGGTTGTTTTAGAATAATTTGTCATGGTTAAAATGGAGGTTTAAGTTATAATGGGTTTGTATAGGAAGGAGCTGGAGGCGCTAAAATGAACATCAAATATCTAAATAGTGAATGTAGTAACTTATAAACTGTCTGGTGTGTTCACATGAGACTGAGTAGACCATAATTAAAGCAGGGGAGCCCAACCAGTAGATCGGGATCTACCGGTAGATCTCGGCCTGATCACAAGTAGATCTCGGTAGATGTGGGGGGAAAAGAAAAAAAATGGGGAAAAGAAAAAAGAGCGATTTTCGTGTGTGTGTGTGTGTGTGTGTGTGTGTGTGCGCGCGCGCGCGTGCGTGCGTGTCTGCGTGTGAATTATGCCAACAGAATTGTTCTGCAACGTGTAATGGACTGTTCTGCAACTTATAATGGACTATTCTGGACTGTTCTTATTATGATTGCATTTGCAATCATAATAAATCAAAGCTCTCATGTCTCACGCACTGAGCGTGTGACACACTCTTCAGAGTGTATTCACACGCACACACGCCACACATGCGTCTTCACACGCACGTCAAAATAACTCGCCAAATAGTGCAGCGGTTAAGCAAACCAATTGTGCACTTTATGACTAAAGCATGAAACTTTCCACAGTGTTTCTACACACCATGAAGTTTGTTTTGAGATGTGGAAACACTTCTGAGCATGAATGTTTCTATATGCCAGAGGCTGTACAAATACCGGGTTGTCAAAAACATGTATTTTTTACTTTTCTGCAGACACATTGATAAGATATCAACAACAAGAGTTCTGGAACCCACTAATTATCATCAAATTTCTTCAATGGGTTATATCACCAGTATAAGATGTGTCATTTGTGTTTCAGGGTCCATTAGGTCACACAAACTTACCTCACATGACCAAAGACAAAAAACGGATTTTCAACAATTTGTGTTAAATTGGATTGAGCATTTCACATCTCTTCTAGACATTTCCTAGTTAGAGTAAAGTGTCTCCTAGTTGCAATAAAGAGTGTCTATAATGCAATGACACTGTTAGTGAGGCCTAACAGTCTCCTGAGTAGGGATGACACGGTATGAGATTTTGGAAACCTATACCTCAGTGTTTCATGATTTTTGAAAATGAATAAATACATACTAATATAGTATGTATTTATTAATTTTTAAATACCATAGGTATGTGCTATAACCTACAGCAGAACTGCACTGTGCATGTTCAGAACGGCATGCCCGGAACTGTTAACACTGTCAGACTGACATCTGGAGACCTTGAGTCACCGAGAGTCATTGACTTCAGAATTGCTTTCTGACATGTGCCAGTCTCCATTAAATGGAGGTTTTGTTCTAAGGAATCACAACAGCAATACAATATAGAAAAAACATAATTGACAGGTGCTCTTCATACAAGACACCCTGGGGAACCCTGTATCACCCAGCATCGGGGCATTACTGCACGTAGAAGATAGCAGTACAGAGGATGAGATTAGCTGGACACTGACACCGATACCAAGAACAACCAACCAAAGGTACTGTGTTCCAGGACTCTTCTTATTGATATACTGTCTGTATGCCTGCAAAAAGTGAAAAATCCATGTTTTTGACCACCTTACATTTGTACAGCCTCTAACACATGAAAGCACTTCAACTGAGAAGTGTTTCCACACCTGAAAATAAACTTCATGGTGTATAGAAACACTATAGAAAGTTTCATGCTTTAGTCATAAAATGCACAATACCTTCCATTTAATGAGCTTAACCGCTGCACTAAAAGTCATTTTTTGCCCCTGGCAGCTTTCTAGAGTTTGCTAAGGGTGTAGGTAGACCCCTGCAGGCCCTGGCGTGCAAGACACGTTTAAAATCTAAGTTGAATGCATTAACCTAGAGGTGTGGTGCGCCCTTTCATAACAATGGTGACAACTCTTTAAAATATAAATAAACCCATCCACCCCAACATCGCAATCATAAACTGTTCAAAATAATATCCCCAGTATATTTACACCCACAGTACATTATTAAACATTCACAAACACAGTTTAAAACCATAAACAGTAATAATTTATAGAATTTACACCCATTCAAAATGTGTGCATTTAGTTTATTAAAAAAGAAAGAATTCACTTCTTTGTCCATGTGTTCATATATCTGTATGTCGTGCAGTATTTCACTGGAAATATAATAATTAATGAAGAAATGTCAGTGCCAGCACCCATCTTTTGCATGGGCCTTTGGGTTTCTCAAGCTAACTTGGTTGTTTTGAAAGGCAATATATAAAATTATTATTATTATTATTAAGTGAACAAGCAGTCACGAAGTGACTTGTTCACTTAATTGATATTGACTGCTTTTCTCCTTCTTTTTCCGCCAGAAATAGCTGTTCTGGCTGAACCGTGCAGTCGGTTTTCGCGAAAATTGGTAATCTGGTAGAGGGTGATGCCAAACGGTGATGATGCGAAGCCTGTGACCACTGGTCAAATGGTGGCGCTATAGCACTCAACTGAAATTGCAAACTTTAAACACTTATAACTCATGAACTGCTCGACTCTCAGAAATGTAACTTATATTCACTTATGCGTCTGCTTATGCCGAACAACTTTTGTAGTCTGACTTTTGACCTCTGACCTTTAGATGAACCGCCATCTTGAATTATATGTAAAACAGTTAAAATGTCTCTTCTCCTACAATCTTTGATCGAAATGCATAACAATGACCTACACATGAACTTTGGAGCCATACAAACATGGGATGGGTGTGAATCATGTTTTTAGTGAAAAAAATGATGTTTTTACGAGCCAATGAAAATTGCTCGTTTGTGAAAATTCTTCTATTGCCCCTAATCTACACATGCAACGCAATCTGCTTCTGGGATTTTACAGTTTTGTAGAGGGGGATGACAAATACCACCAAAACCAGTCTTACTCCAATTGCTCAAATGGGGGCGCTATAACAATTCTTTGAAACTGAAACATTTGAACAAGCATAACTCGGGCCTCGTTCGGCCAAAAATCATGGGACTTGTTTCTACATGTTCCTTGATTCATGTGGAACACATCTGTAACTTTGACCGGTAAGCTCCACCCCCAGTGTGTCCGCCATTTTAAGCAGTTTGAAAAATGCTCATGCCTGACTTTCTGCCTGGATTTTTGATCAATTTGCATGACACCTGCTACATGAGAACTTTGGCCCCATCCGGACAAAAGTTCCGAAGCAAATTTTTTTTCATCAAAAAATGACATTTTTATAAGCCAATGAAAATTGCTGCTTTGTGAAGAGTCTTGTAACCCAGCCAACCGCTTACCTCTGACAAACATGGCAACCCGCTTACCTTCCACCAACCTGGCAATCCACTCACACATATGACAGTTCTCACTCACTCCACTCCCATCTTCACCCTCTGTGGCAAGATGGCCGAAATGTTTGATACATGTGCAGCAGCTCCTCTCTTCTCCACAACAACTCCTTTGTACTAGACTTTACTCCACTCAGCGGTGAGTTAGTTGGCTTGGTATCATTAGTTTGATCATTGGTTCACTTATTTGATTATTTGATGTATTTGATTTTGAGTTATTTACAATTGTTTTGAGTTATGTTTGATTTCATTATGTGGTTTTGAATTGGCATTTTTGTTTGAAAAGATACTTTTAGGTAAATCATTTTGTTTACATGATTGGTCAAGCTAAAAGTTGGTTTTAAGTTAAGAGAAATGAATTCATGAATTGATTCAAAGATATTTAAGATGACTAAAACATTAAGTAGGGCTACTAAAGATTAAAAGCATGCTAATATGGAAACAATTTAAATTAATGAAAATGGATGAAAATGATCAATGAGTGAAATGACTTGATCTTGATCACATCAAGTCATTTCGTCATGATATTTGATTTAATTTATGTTTTATATTGCTTTGTTTGTACAACAATGGGAACTGATGTAGACACCTGGCCCTCCAGGCCAGGGTTTTTTTTTTTTGTGTGCCCAGAACACCTTGGACCCAACATTGGATGGTTCTGGAACCGGCTGGTTCCAGACCTGGCGAGCCGACCCAGGAACCCCACCTCAGACCCACTCAGTCTTTGTATGTAGTTCATGGTTCTCCATCAAGGAGAAAGAGACTTGACTCACAGAGACTAAAACCTTGACTGGACTTAAAGAGCCCCCCATTCTTCTTTTTTTATTTTCTACACCCAAATGTACTGTGCTTCAATACAAACAAGGTCAATAATAATTTTGTGTTTAAAACTTTAATACTGCTTTTGTGTCTCATTGGTTTCACCCCATTCTATTGAGCTCCTTTGCCGAATCTAGTTACTTCTGGTTGTACGCAGTCATTAATGGTTATTTTTACAATTCAGTCAATTATTCAATTATTAATTAATTACTTCAGTTATCCATTGCGCCACTAGCTACAGTCTTCTTCTGCTTGTTTCTCTCTGGCAACACTGGAGCAAGTATATTGTGCCAGATTGTGTGAGAGCAATAAGCATGTAGAACTTATGGAAGCATGTGAAATATGGTCTTCCAATTTGCAAGGCGAGTTTTCCATTTTTATATGGCTTATTGTGCATATAGTGCTGTTTGCATATTGTCAGACGGTTTGGTGGTCTTGCATGTATCTGTGATGTGATGATGTGTTACGAGCATGTCAATGTGCAAAGTTCGAATACTTGGTACCAAGATATAAAAGCTCCCATCATGTGATGAATGAGTGGCAAGTGTACACCCACATAGGATATATATATATATATATATATATATATATATATATATATATATATATATATATATATATATATATATATATATATATATATATATATATATATATATATATATATATATATATATATATATATATATTGTGGTGTCTCACTGGGGATCCAGAGCCATAACTGTGTTTCCAGGGTAACAGGTCAAACAGGAACAGCACGGCCTGCCCACGGACGTGTCATAGAGGGAGTGTATGTTCCCAAGTCACTCCTCCGCCAGCTGCGCCTAATACAGCCGACTCCCGCTCGTTACCAATCAGCAGCAGCTGGGCACTATATAAAGCCCACACAAACAGTGCAGCAGTATAGACTGGTTCACCTCAAACCCTGACAGGCGGCGTGTTTGTTTCTTGGCTCTGGACGGTAAGCTGAACACACTCTCGCTATTAGATAGGTGTACTTTTAAAGACATTGTAAACTGGATGTTAACACTTCTCTGTGCTCCAACCTAATAGGCAACTACGAGTGGGGTTGGAAACACGAACAGGAGCTTGTGTCCCCCGTAACCTGTGCCCGGAGAAAAACCCTTTGTTTACATTGGACGTACCTGGAGCTGGATTGATGCAAGGACAAGAGGAAGCCTGAATCTCCAAGCCACCCAAGGTCGTAAGAAAAGACTATTTTTTTTTACCACTTAATGGAATTAAAGCGGTACTGCCTAGAAGTCGCTAAGGATAAAGATTTTGTTTGAAGACACAAGTTGACGTTAACTGAAGAGGATATTTTTTGTTTCACGTCGTGAAAGAACTTTATTTGTCCCTTTATTCTGCCACTGAGTTTGTAGATCAGCCCAACCCCCCGCCGTGTAATTGAGTATAAATACTTACTTGAGCACTTACCTGACGGCCGAACCCACGGGGTCCCTACGAGGTGCTCTTTCGTCCCTAACTAAAAAGTATTTTCACTCTAATTACTTACCTCCGAAGAAAGTACTTTACTCTAATTACTTGCCCTGTAAAGTACTTTTACTCTAATTATTTTCTGCCTAAAGAAAGTACTTGTACTCCAATTACATAGCCTGTAAAGTACTTTTACTCTAATTATTTTCCGCCTAAAGAAAGTACTTGTACTCCAATTACATAGCCTGTAAAGTACTTTTACCCAGATTACTTACCTCCTGAAAGTATTTTTACTCTAAATACTCAAACCTGTAATTTGAGCGCCCTGCTTTCAAAACCACCCCCTGGAGGACCCCAACCTATGCTAATACTTACCGGACACCTGAAAGAGGCCATACTTACCTTTCCATACCGCCTCCACCCCCCGAACCCTAGAAGAAAAGAGATCAGTTGGTTGACAGCCCAGACAGGAGCCTGAGGCCCCAACTACTACTCCACCTCTCATGTAGACTCACCTAACTTTGTTCTCTCGCCCCCTGCAGTACGAAGACTTCTGGAACCCCCTACACTTCTTGATTGAACTGTTAACCATCCTTGGCTGCTGATTGAAAACTGGCAATTTATTTACGTTTTTTGTTAATAAACCAAAGGGGCGCCACCGTGCGTCCACACACTGGTACTGTCTCTGTCCTCGATTTGTCTCAGACCTCCCACAATATATATATATATATATATATATATATATGAAAATTGCTCGCTTGTATCTTTTTGACTGTCCCTATTCGGCCAAGTTGTCACTAGTGACAGTTCACAGCTCAGCTCACCACTCACTCAGAGCTCACCAATCATTCACTCCGTCACACCAGGTTGCAATCACACACACCACACCCCCAGTATAAAGCCAGTACTCTGTCTCAGTCAGTGAGGTGCACATCACTGGCTGGGGACAGGTCTGTATGCTCTCCTTCTCTCAAACATTTTCCCAAACATTGCAATATAAAGCATTATACTAACACAGATTAACATCCTTTTAGACCTACATACAAACCCCACAGGTGAGCGTACTGAGCATGAATGAGCTGTGAATCTGAACAGAATTGGTGAGTTTTGTTTTGGAAACATTTGTTTGATCCGTTTTGTTTGGATTTGATGGTATAATATTGACATTATTTGTGAATACTGATTTTTGTTATTTGAACTTGTAGATCAGTTAGTTGTTTAATTTGGCCTTGTTGTGTTCAGGTTTTTCCAGTTAACTCTTCGACCATCTGATCATGGTGACGATGAAAGTGAAGACAATGGCAAGCTAACCCAAAACAAACCTACTGTTCTGTTTCTGTCCTAACCTGACGGTAGGACCCTCCATGTCCAAACACACACTCTGACTACTGACTACACACACACTGACTCTCAATGACACTGATCCCGGATGAACTTTGGACAATTGACTAAACACTGACTTGGGTCGAATCTATGTTGGTTTAATTTAATTAATTTGCATTTGTTTATTTGGTTTTTGGTTTTCATTTTCTTTTCATTAATTCAATAATAATTTAATTAAGCATAATTTACAGTGTCCTGTGTTCTTTATGGTTCATTATAATTTCCTTCTAAAAACTACCTACTTCTGTCGCAGTACTGGTCCAAAAACATATTCTCACAAACTATACTCAACAAAAATATAAACGCAACACTTTTGTTTTTGCTCTCATTTTTCAGGCAATGGACTTAAAGACCTAAAATTCATTCCAGATATACAATATAGCCATTTCTCTCAAACACTGTTCACAAATCTGCCTAAATGTGTGATAGGGAGCACTTCTGCCTTGTTAAGATAATCCATCCCACCTCACAGGTGTGCCACATCAAGATGTAGATGTGACATCATGGTTAGTGCACAGGTGTACCTTAGACTGTCCACAACAAAAGGCCACCGTTAAATGTGCAATTTTTCTTTGCCTTATTGGGGGTATGGGACTCCGAACCAGTCAGTATCTGGTGTGACCACCATTTGCCTCATGCAGTGCAACACATCTTCTTCGCATAGAGTTTATCAGATTGTCAATTGTGGCCGGTGGAATGTTGGTCCACTCCTCTTCAATGGCAATGTGAAGTTGCTGGATATTAGTGGGAACTGGTACACACTGTAAAAATGGTAATAACACATTATTACCACAGTATTACCATTTCGACTCGATCATGGCCAAATAGTGACAACCACCATTACCATTACATTGAGTTTTACCCTGGGTTACATATGGCTTATTGTGCTTGTCATACTGCCATACTGTTAACAACAATGAAGGAAATTATTCAGTCTGGATAGTTCAGTCAGTAGAGCGCCAGACTTCGGAACAGAATGTTGTGGTTTCAAGTCTGGCGACTGACAATCCAAAGCGCGAGTCTGTCAGTCTTCAAAAACCCTACCCTGCTCCCACAATTAGCTGATGTATTTCTCAAGTTCAGGCTCCCATGTTACTGTGGCTTGCGCGTATTGTTCTGACTCCTTATTGCTGCTTGCTTGTTCACGTCTTATTGCTGCTTGCAGCTATATTTATTATTATTATTACCCCTAACACACACAAAATAGTCAACATATTTTCGTTTTCTTTACTAGATGGAACAAATGTCTTAACTAGGCCTATTAGTGCTACTCTGTTATTGTTGTTGTGATAACCAGCCGATGGGCCGGTTCGGTGGTGCCCCCCCGGCGCCCCCCCGGCCCCCCCGGCGCCCCCGACCCATCCAATCTCACACTCCCAACAAACTTCAAAAGTTGAGAGCCCTGTAATAAGTGTTGTCCAATTCTGATGTACTTATGTTGTACTGTTGTAGGCCTATTTATGACAAGTCTGTTGTACTTTATGCTTATATGGACATAAAGTAAAGTGGTAAAACAAAGTAGTGTTGTGTTGTTGTGAAGTTACTGCAGGCTGGCAACGATGCGTGTGGTTTGAAATGTTGATATTGGACTGGTAGATCCCGGAGGGGTTGGCTGCTGAAAAGTAGATCTTGGGTCAAAAAAGGTTGGGCACCCCTGCCATAAGCAGTACAGTGACCAAAAGTTTTTTTGAAAGTGAAATACCTCTTTAACTCAGGTTCTGGGCGTTGAGGTGGATCAGGACGCGAGACGACGTTCCCACAACCATGTCAGGCTTCTCCATCAGGACAGGTCTGGACAAAAATCACAAAGCTCAGTGGTTTTCAACAGGTGATCCGGAGACCACCAGTGGTCCCTGAGAGGATTCCAGGTGGTCCCCAGGCTAAACAAGGCTTTAGCTTAGTTTCATGCCACTAAAGTGGCATGAAAACGTTTTAATGTGCAAATCCAGATGTAAACAAGCTAGTGCCACTATGGTTTACTTACTGTGTCATCAAGACACTGTGTGTACTGCATTGACTGCTGCGGCCTAGGGCTGCAAGTATCCATTATTTTATTCAATGTATTCCTTTTCTGATTAACCGAGAGTAATTAATAGTTCTATCAATAGTGTTAGAACCTTAAGGCCTATTAAGAGTTTGAGGGGATGGGTGGGGGGGGGGGGGGGGGGGGGTACTTTACTGCTCAGCAGTAAAGTACGCTGTGAGCTGGCGGATCATAGCCTGCACTATGACTCCCTCTAGTGTTAGCCATGTGTGCTGAAATGTTTATGTATGTATGTATATGCACATGTGTGTGTGTGTGTGTATATCTCTCTATATAATTCAAGCAAGCGTGTCTGTCTGTCTGTTACATCCTGTGCAATGTACTGTGTCATTTGTCTCCATTTGCGTAACGCCACGGCGCACGGACAACCTAAATGAACCTCGAGTCACACAGCCCTGTCATCCAGCATCAATATGCGCGGCTTAGAAGCACAACATATTATACCCATCATTTTAATTTTAATACTTTTGTGTCAAAAACTAATCTTCGCGCATATGACGTGTCACCGGATACAGATAAAAAAAAACATCATGTGTAACATCACGTGTCACGGAGACACATTTATTGTGGTCACAGTTTGCCGTATCACCTCCCCTTACGGGTACAGCCATTGGCGCTGGGTACAGTGTTCTCTGCTCTCGCTGTTTCGCCTTCCAGGCGACTGATCCACACAGGCAACGTTCTCTCGGCACGGAGCGGTGTTGTCACTGTTCCGCCTGCTAGGCGACTGACCAACACAGGCAATATATAGCCTACTCTCGGCACGGCGCGGTGACACACGCGCTATTACCGTCCGAGTTGCCAACAACTTCTTTCTACTACCACTACACTGCAACCGCTGCTCCGCCTGCTAGGCGACTGACCAATATTGCTATTCTCTCGGCATGGCGCGGTGACACACACGCGCTACTACGGTCCGGGTCGCCTACAACTTCTTTCTACTACCACTACACTGCAACGCCTGGATATTAACGCGCGCCAGCCCACGGCATCCAGTCCTCTCCAAAGTTATTATTCAAACGCCACATTTACGCCTGTGCGTCTGTGTACGTGCGACGGTCCGGGTCGTCTACAACTTGGTCTCTGGGGGGTCCCCCAAACTTGCAAACCCACAGGAACACGGCAGGCGTGCTGGAACATATCCCTTACAATTAATATTCATATTAATTGTAATGACCTTCAGGGTTTATTGCAATTCCATTCAGCAGAGAGGTTTCAACAGGTGGTCCAGGGACCACCAGTGGTCCCTGACATGATTCCAGGTGGTCCACATACAGCTAAATGCTAAATGGTCAGTTGATAACCAAATAGATTTGTAACAGTTCAAATAGCTCAAATGAAACCAAATGGACCCTTATGGGTCATTTTCAACAATAATAAAATGTAGAATAATTGGTATTTTGACCAACATTTTGCCATCTCTCCTAAATTGTGGACAAAAACCTGAAAATCCTTGATTGTGGGTCTGACAGATTAAACTCAACATCAAATGGTGGTCCTCCGAGGCTACACTCCTGAATAAATAGTGTAGTCTATAACATAAGTTCTATCCAGCTTTCCAACATCAAAAGTCCCAATCAATGTCATCTAGGCCTATACATCCAGATCATATATTACACAACGGGTATAGGACTAGTATATATATATATATATATATATATATATATATATATATATATATATATATATATGTGTGTGTGTGTGTGTGTGTGTGTGTGTGTGTGTGTGTGTGTGTGTGTGTGTGTGTGTGTGTGTGTGTGTGTGTGTGTGTGTGTGTAGCAGGTGGCTGCAGCCTCTGTCGTGATGGCCTCCAAATTCTAGTATCTGTTCTGGTACCCTTATTATACTGTAGAAAAAACTTCTTGGCAAAACGAGAAAAAGTGTCCGCACACACCAATAGCCAAAGTGCCAATATTTTTATTTTGGACGTATGCTACGTCCAAAATAAAAATATTGGCACTTTGGCTATTGGTGTGTGTTTTTCCTACAGTTTTTCTACAGTTATCTCCTGCAGGCCTGCACCACCAAACAGGACTTTGGAGTGCATGAGCATTTCTGTGCACAATCCTTATTATACTGGACTTTTCTCTGTCTGATTAAGGTGACATTTACTTTTCAAGTGATCTTGACCCCCTAATAAAGGGGTAACAGTGAATAACAGTGGTGCACACAGTCCTTATTAACAATGGGTTTACTCATTTTGTGTCACTAAAATAACCCCAAAAGTCTTAAACCATCATGATGGTACATTACTGCAAGCCTTAGTCAAAAACTCCTATAGGATTCCAATAGAAACGTCCTATCAGATTTTGGAACAAATCCTATTGGATTTCCAATAGGTATACAATAGGATTCCTAAAAGAATCATATAAGAAAATCCAATAGTATTCCAATAGAATCCTATAGGATTTTCCAGGGGCGGATTGGCACATATTTTCCTACCGGGACAATTTTGCCTATGCCAGGCCACCCTGGTGGGGGCAGCTGGTTAACCAGATGTAACTCTTTGAGAGCGTGAAAAAGAAACCAAATGGACCCTTGCGGGTCCATTTGGTTTTATTTTTACACCCTCAAGAGTTAAAATATTCATCCTGTGAATTAGCCCAAGTCTACACAACTAGAGAATGTAGAAGATTTATGGTCATTTTGATCTGGTATAGGACACCTTTTCTAGTTTGCCTGGCATGCCCTGGACTTTTCAAAAAAGAAAATAAAAATAAAACCTGTCCAGGCCAAAAGGTGGCACAGGCCACCGGGAAAACTGTACTCCAGATGGCCAATCCGCCCCTGGGATTTTCCCCAAAATCCTATAGGATTCTATTGGA
>CM076985.1:47350810-47355810 GCA_039105355.1 Benthosema pterotum
AATATCCTGCGGGCCTTAGATAATTCATTCGGGGGCCTGATTCGGCCCCCAGACCTTGAGTTTGACGTATCCAAACGATAGTTTGGAAGCAAATGTACGTAATATGGACCTGCAACTCCTGAGGAACCAGGATTGAGAGGGGTGGGCCTTGGTGTACGTGCTGGTGGCTGTTAGTCACATCTTGTTACCATTTCGAATGACACATTCGAAATGGACATTATTGACCGAAACTGAATACAGAAAACAGTTGGCCTTCCTTTGCTGTCATGGCTGCACCTTACACTCATTATGGCAAAATACTAGCCTGGAAACCAGATTCCAGACTCCAAATTCAACTGGATGGTGCAATGGAGGTTGGCCCCAGGCTATAGCAAAATACATGATTATGGGTTATTATGGCTATACATAAATAAAATCACTATTTTGGGCCCAAGAAACATTTTTATCCATTCCCTGCAGCCAAATACTCACTAATATAAACCAACCAAACCACTGATTTAGAACAGCTTTCACTATAAACTGGCCAGAACATGATAACAGAGACTCTCTTTTAGTCTTAACACAACAGTTTATTAACATTATATAATAAAAAAAGCTGTTCCTCCCTCTCTCCTCTTCTCTGCCCTATCTTATCTTAAAGACCCAGGTGGTCTGGGGACCACCAGTGGTCCCTGAGATGGTTCCAGGTGGTCCCCACGCTACGTCACCCCGTTCCCCATCTTAAGGCCTCGCTGGTGCTAGCACTTCGTTGGTTCAAAGTACCTTCTTCAGTTCCCATTAATCAGGCATGATGATAAATAGCACCGTTTTCACTTTGGCCTATTATAGCGCCACCAGGAGGCCTGGTGGAGACCTGTGCACTCATGTAGTTTACTGTACAACACTTTAGAACAGTTGACTTGTTGCACACATGCTTACAAATAGCTCTTAGTTGCAACACTCCCCCCTCTCTCCTCTCCTCTCCTCTCCTCTTATCACCTCCATTCCTCTCATCCCTCTGCAGGGCCTCTGTCATCTCTCTTCTCTCCTTCTTACTTTATTATCTCTTCTCTTTCTTCCTGGCAAGAATGTGACGCGCTCTGAGACACTCCTCCTCTTTATGAGAGGTGACTGAGAGGGAGAGCAGGGAGAGACGGAGCCAGTCTGTATGGGACTGACTGGGGAGGAGAGGGGAGGGAGCAGGGAGAGACGGAGCCAGTCTGTATGAGACTGACTGGGGAGGGGAGGGGAGGGAGCAGGGAGAGACGGAGCCAGTCTGTGACTGGGGGAGTGGGAGAGGATTGAGAGGAGAGGAGAGGAGAATAGAGCAGAGCTACAAAGCAGAGAGGAGCTGATCTTACTGCTGCTGCTCACAAACTTCGTTCCAGACAGCTGCATTTCCTTGCCTTTCCTCCACCGCTGCCAAGGGGGCTAGGAGTAAAAAAAATACAGTCAGTCTCCTCCTACTCTCTCTGTGTGTCTGACCCTCTCTCTCTCTCTCTCTCTCTCTCTCTCTCTCTCTCTCTCTCTCTCTCTCTCTCTCTCTCTCTCTCTCTCTCTCTCTCTCTCTGCAGACACAAAGTGAGAGAGCAGAAGACTCCACACACCTCCACAAATCATAGCTCCATGTCCACTGAGTCTCAGAGTCTTCCCACATGACCGGAGAAACCTCCGCTGCCTTTTAAAAAGACTTTACAATCCTTCATGGACATAATTCAGTAGAGATCAAGGATTACAGCCTGATAGTGGATCTATCTGCAGCCTGGGACTTCTTTCTTTCCTTTTCCATTTTGTCCTAATTTCTCTTTTCTCCCTGGAAGGAATCTTCTTCTTCTCGTCTCACATTTGCGTTTGAACCAACAACCCCCGGTCGGTGTTTATATAAGATGAGGGTCCATGCTGTGTTGGTGGTCTGCATGGTGGTGGTCTTTCAGCTGAGCTGCTTGTGTACTGCTGCTGCTGCTGCTGCTGCTGGTGCCCAGGTCCAGGGACCACTGGGACCACTGGGAGAGGAGCAGATCTCCTCCTCAGCTGGTCGGACGGCGGTCAGGCTGTTGGACGTGGAAGGACTGGACAAGGAGGAGGAGAGGGAGCTGGAGACAAGAGGAGGAGGAGGAGGAGAGGGGGATGCTGTGATGATGATGGATGAAGCTCTTGTAGAGGAGGAAGACGACAACAAGAGCAAAGCCAAGAAGAAGAAAAGTCCAGAGGAGTTGGAGGCTGGTAGGTCATCACCATCATCATCGTCTTCAATCAACATCATCTCACACACGCACGCATGCACACACGCACGCATGCACACAGGATTTTCAACCTTTTTGACACGAGGGCGGCATTCAGTGGCTCAGGGGTAGAGTCACCGGATGGTAACCACAAGGTTGCCGGTTCGATCCCAGGCTCCTGCAGAGTTAGTGTGGAAGTGTCCTTGAGCAAGACACTGAACCCCTAACTGCTCCTGATGTGCTAGTAGGTACCTTGCATGGTTTCCACTGCCATCAGTGTATGAATGTGTGTGTGAATGTGGTGAATGTGATGCACAAGCTATGTAAAGCGCCTTGGATAAAGGCGCTATATAAATGCACCATTTACCATTTAATTCTTCAGCATTTTATCCACGAACCACCATTTGATCCCAAAACTAAAGATTTTCTTTTGTCCACAATATGGATTTGGGAATCAAAACAGTCCAACATACAGATCAAAATGACCATTAATCTTCTACATTCTCTAGTTGTGTAGACTTGGGATAATTCACACAATGAATATTTTAACTCTTGAGAGTGTAAACATAAAACCAAATGGACCCGCAAGGGTCCATTTGGTTTCATGTTTACGCTCTCAAAGAGTTACATCTGGTTAAACCAACTTTCCATCATTTAAACCACCTGGAACCATCATAATTCCAAGTAATGGTTGAGATTTTATCGTGTAATGCCTGCTGCATGTACGAATCAAAGACACAGGCCACCTCCAGAATCCAAACCTCCTTGTGACTACATGGTATCAACAAAAACATCAGTTACAGTTAGCAAAGACAACTAAACCAAAGCGGTAGCACTATTCTATGTTGGTACATTAATGCACTATGGATGGAACATGTTTTCGCACTGTATCAGAAGCAAGATCAATAGACACATTTTGGTATGCACTACATCCATGTGTTAATCAGACACGCGCGCGCGCACGCACACACGCACACACGCACACACGCACACACGCACACACGCACACACACACACACACACACACACACACACACACAATAACTACGTATGCTTTATACGGTAACTATAACAGGGAGAGTAAAATCTTCACCAACAGCAGCTGTGTCAGATCACTCACTTTTTTGGTGACACACACACACACACACACACACACACACACACACACACACACACACACACACACACACACACACACACACACACACACACACACACACACACACACACACACACACACACACACAGCTGCACTTCTTCAAATGAAAACCACGTGGTCCAGACTTAAGAGACCACCACAACCACACTGTCTGTCATTCAGATGGCCTGTTGCAGTGTGTGTGTGTGTGTGTGTGTGTGTGTGTGTGTGTGTGTGTGTGTGTGTGTGTGTGTGTGTGTGTGTGTGTGTGTGTGTGTGTGTGTGTGCGTGCGTGCGTGTGTGGGCGCGACAACTGAGCGCCATTTACTCTTTATCATGTGCAGATACTGTATCTGCGTGCATGTGTGAGTGTGTGTGTGTGTGCGCATGTGTGCATGTGTGCATGTGTGCATGTGTGCGTGTGTTCGTGTTCGTGTGCCTGTGTGTGTGTGTGCCTGTGTGTGTGTGTGTGTGTGTGTGTGTGTGTGTGTGTGTGTGTGTGTGTGTGTGTGTGCATGCTCCCCTGCCTTCTGTCTCAGTTCCAGGCCCGGATGTAACATTTCCCCTATCGGGGGGCAGGCGAAAATGGCATGAGGGCGGCCTCATACCATTTTCATTTAAATTCTTTAGTTCTGTGACCCACAATATTTATATCTGGTACAGGACTTTTATTAGTCAAGTAAAGCATCAATAATAACATCAGTTGTTGTTGAAGTTGCAACAGACACGCAGCATGCATAAAGCTAAAGGTCTGACTCAGAGAGTTTTCTGTTTTCAATGATGAAATGCTGTTGGTTTAGTGGTGACACAGCTGTAGTTAGTTAGTAGCAGTAGTAGTGTTTCACATCATTTTAAATAGAAGCACTTTAATTTGAAATATCTTTGAATATATCAGTCAGGGCATTTAGGGGGGCATTGCCCCCCACCCCCCCATGCCCTTCACTATAGATCCGGCCCTGTTGAGCTCTCAGACACAGCATGCAGCCAGAGGCAGCTCTGAGTCTCCACAAACAACAGGAAAGACTCAGCCATCAGCCAGCAGTGACTCAGGACACATGCGGGACATTTGGTTTGCATTCAGCTGCAGCTGCAGCTGCAGCTGCAGCAGCTGCAGCTGCAGCAGCAGCCCTGCAGTGCACACCATTCCTCTAACTCAGGGGTTTTCAACCTTTTTTACTCCAGGGACCACCATTTATTCAGCATTTGAGCCACGGACCACCATTTCATTACATCTTCACACCAATGACCTAAAATTCTTTTGATTTTGGCCACAATTCCAGGTTGTATTTTGCCAACAAAACAGAGTGTAAACTTCTTAATTAAGTGGTGCTAATTCAGATGATGAATACTTTAACCATTTTTTTATCCATTTTTATTCATTTTTTGTTTCTTTTTTACATTCTCAAGAGTTATACATCTGGTTAACCAACTTTCCAATATTTAGCCTGGGGACCACCTGGAACTTCTCAAGGACCACTGGTGGTCCCCGGACCACCTGTTGAAAACCCCTGCCCTATAGATCAGAGGTTTTCAGCCTTTTTCATACCAGGGCCCACTATTTATTCAGCATTTGAGCCACAGAGGACCACCAGTTGATGACTATACAATTTATAGGCATTTAGCAGACGCTGTTAACAGTTTACCTTTGACCTTTTAGCCCC
>CM076985.1:47360810-47490810 GCA_039105355.1 Benthosema pterotum
TAGTGTATGTTTACAAACAGATATTTTGCACACACTAAAGTTGACTCTCTTACCTTTAAAGGTTGTATAAACAAAATGTTCAAAATATACTACAACTATGTGATTGTGCTGCGATGTTTATCCTGAAGAGAGACACATCCCCTTGGCTGTAATTTGTTTTTGTTTGGGGGGGAGGGGTGTGTTAACTTCTTGTTAACTTCCCCTTCCTTCCCCACAGACAGAGGCTTCCCTGCCAAGAGACCAATGTAAACATACAAACAGTGGAATGTAAACATGAACATTAGAACAAAACCAAAACACAGCCAGAGGGATGAGTCTATCTGCAGGAAAACATTCCAGCATGGCTGATAGAGGGGGGGGGGGGGGGGGGGGGGGGGGGGGGGGGGGGTCTATCTGCAGGAAAACATTCCAGCATGGCTGATAGAGGGGGGGGGGGTCTTTCTGCAGGGAAACAGCTGCAGCATCAAAGTAGAAGCAAACGTTGCCTATTACCTTTAAAAGTTGTGTATACTACCTTTAATCATGGCTCATGTAAAGCCAGCAATGTGGTCGCCTTCCGGTGTCAAATTAAGTCTTTAAATGTCTAGTATTGTGTTAGATTACAGTTGAAACTTGGAATAGGAATAATCAGCATGCTGTGTCTGAAGAGAGGATTACATTTTGGGTTCCAAAAGGTCAAATCTCCAGCACACAATCCATAGACCACGTGGGACTGTTTTTGTGTCTCAATTACCAGGTGTAATGTTCATATAGCGATGTCTGTGTATTTGTTCACCAAAATATCTACACCAAGCTGAATGTGGGGCTATCACCTCCCCTCAAACATTTGGCTTTTAAAATGACGTCAAGGCAGGGAAGTCTATGGACCTTTAATGTTTGTTTAAAGCACTGTAAATGACCAGGCACCTCTCACTTCACACATGTGTGACTCCCCCCCTCCCCTCTACCCTTTTCATGGCAGGTCCATCAGAAACTCTGTGGCCTGAAGTGACCGAACCGGACCTCCACCTCATCAGACGTACGTTTCACATAGAAACATTTACATTTACAGTGACTGAACCGGACCTCCACCTCATCAGACGTACGTTTCACATAGAAACATTTACATTTACAGTGACTGAACCGGACCTCCACCTCATCAGACGTACGTTTCACATAGAAACATTTACATTTACAGTGACTGAACCGGACCTCCACCTCATCAGACGTACGTTTCACATAGAAACATTTACATTTACAGTGACTGAACCGGACCTCCACCTCATCAGACGTACGGTTCACATAGAAACATTTACATTTACAGTGACTGAACCGGACCTCCACCTCATCAGACGTACGTTTCACATAGAAACATTTACATTTAGTTCCTCAGTGTCTGGAGCGCTGTATAAGATTTTAAAGGCAGATGAGTTTAGGACATGTGGAGTGTTGTCCAGAGTGTGTTAAAAGGATCCCTGGCTAATAAGACAAATATGTCTTAAAACACTATACTTGCCTTCTCTAACTAAAGCATGCAGATAAAAAACACCTTCAATACTTTATTTCATAAATAATCTTTCACTCAATAGGAGGTGCTCCGGTCGCAGGATGATGATGTCACATGAGCATTTGCATTCATAGAGCTAGACCACACATGGACATGTGACATCATCATCCTGCGCCAGGAGCAGTTCCTGTTGAGTGAAATATTCTCTATTCATGAAAGAAACGAGATGCCATTGGTGTTTTTATTTGTTTATATTAGTTATATAGGTGAAGTATAATGTTTTAAGCGATGTTTGTCTTATTAGACAGGGATCCTTTTAAGGAAGCTTCAGACATCCTCTGACCTGGGGCTAAGGACTAATAGTTACAGGGGCGGATCTAGGCATGGGCGTGGGGGGGCAATGCCCCCCTAAATGCCCTGACTGCCCCACCCAACATGATGACATGAAAACAACCCAAGATATTTCAAATATATTGTAATTAAAGTGATTTGAAACACTACTACTACTGCTACTAACTAACTACAGCCGTGTCTCACTAAACAACAATCTTAGTCATTACATAAATATGTTTTTAACATTAACTCCTCTTCGGGAATTAAAAAATGGTAAGAATTGATGATAATATTCTGAAAAAAAAAAAAAAGGTTAGAGTTCTCAAAGCAGGTATCATCTATGTAGAGTAGAGAGAAACAATGATGTATTTTCTGAATTTGAAATCTCTTTTTCAGATAGTTGGAAATAAAAAATCATTTAATTTCTATGTAAGAGTTCAAGAAAAAAAATGTCGGGGTCAGGTTTGAACGAGTGCACATTTCAAAATAGTTTCAACAAAAAAATAAATAAAAATAAATGAAATATAGTTGTCGATGCTGTTATTATTTGGAGAAACAAAATAATTAAAATTCAGGATTAAAGGAATAGCGATCATAGGCAGACAGTTTTTTGTTCATTTCAACCGTCCTTGTGTGAGTGTAACGGGAGGCACACAGATTAATAGAAAAATTAGCTCTCTCATGTCTGTCTTCGATCTTTCGTTTCCATGCTCGCAATATAATATATATCTATTATGAGTTATCATGACGTCATCCATGCACAGGCTACGGAAGATATGACATCATTTGTCGTATTTGGATGCGGCAGGGTATGGTCGCGGAAGGATAGGGCACGAAATATATATGACGTCATCATGACGCCATTGGATCCACATATGGGCGGATGGAGAGGGTATGAGATTTATGGACAGAGGCACACACGGGCGGACAGACACGGGCGGACAGACACGCACGGAAGGACGGGGTACGATTTATAGTCACCACCTTACGGTGGAGACAACAACAACTGATGTTATTATTGATGCTTTACTTGACTAATAAAAGTCTGGAACCGAAAATGGTATGGGTTCATCGGCTTCATCGCCTGTGGCGCGAAGCGACACAGGCGATGAAGCCGCACGCATACCCATTGGGAGAAGTTACATCCGCCCCTGGTAGAGAGGGACTTCAGTCTGAATAATAAAATGAAACCAAATGACAAATTCAGACTGAGGTCAGGCTACTAATAGCAGATCGACAAGCTCAAAACATATCACATGTTTTGAGCTTGTAGATCTGCTACTGATAATACATTGGCGTGCATTGATTATGCATTTGTTTAATCCAAACAGGCAACAAGCACACCACAACGCCCATCATGTACATACCAGGTAACTATTGATAACACAGTATAGCCATGACAAATATGCTTTTATATATTCATTATTAATCTAATGACTTAATATTTTATATTCCAGAGGAAACAACGACTGCTCCAGTCGTCTTAAATCCATGGTATGAAGAATATGATTATGCTGATCGTAAGTATACAATTACCACAATGTCAGTGTCAACTATTAGCCATTATATCACAAATTACACCATAGTTTTGTGTTGTGTGATTAACAAGGTACAGGGGCAGATCACCACCAAACACCATGCCATGCAAAACAACCAAGATATTTCAAATTAAAGCGCTTATATTTAAAACGATACTACTGCTACTAACTAACTACAGCTGTGTCACCACTAAACCAACAGCATTTCATCATTGAAAACAGAAAACTCTCTGAGTCAGACCTTTAGCTTTAGCTGCAACCGAAAATGGTATGGAGGCGGCTTCATTCACGCCACGGGCGATGAAGCCGCCCCCATACCATTTTAACCTGAGAAGCAATGTTCCCTCTTGCTCTGGGAATGTATTTTTATACATAAATACATTGTGTGTTTTCATCGTTCCAGTGGCAGCGAAGAAGCAGGAGGAGGAGGAGGAGAGAGCGCGCAAGGAGAAGGCTGAGAAAGGTTCTAATCTGCATGGTTTTACTGCTTTAAGCAGGGGCGGATTGGCCATCTGGAGTACAGGGAGTTTTCCCGGTGGCCTGCGCCACCTAGTGGCCTGGACAAGATCCAAAATGCACTAGTGGCACTTCCAAAATGCACTAGAATGTGCTAGATGCTCGCCTGGAACATACAGATCAAAATGACCATTAATCTTCTACATTCTCTAGTTGTGTAGACTAAGTTGGGCTAATTCACATGATGAATATTTTAACTCTTGAGGGTGTAAAAATGAAACCAAATGGACCCGCAAGGGTCCATTTGGTTTCATTTTTACGCTCTCAAAGAGTTACATCTGGTTAACCAGCTGCCTCTCCCAGGGTGGCCTTGCAAAGGACAAATTGTCCCGGTGGGAAAATATGTGCCAATCCGCCGCTGGGTTTAAGAATGTTCTCTCAATTCTACTCAAATCAATTCAAAGCAGGAGCTTCATTGGTATGAGAAATACCAGGTCAAATGAAACCAGATTGAACCCTTTGGGTCCATTTGGTTTCATTTTACGCTCTGAAGAGTTAAGTTTAACTCTTTTTAAACATCTGAATCACGCAATTTTCAAGAATCCGCACAATCAGAAAATCTAGAATAATTTTTATTTTGACCGTTTTGCCAGTTTATCTATCTCTCGTAAATTGGGGCCAAAACTTGAAAAATCCTTAGTTTTGGATGCGAGAGACTAAACTCAACATCAAATGATGGTCCTCTGTGGGTATAAATGCTGAATAAATAGTGGTCCCTGGTATGAAAATACCGGTAGCTGAAACCCACTGATATCAGTCACCAGGCTGAAGCTACTCTGTGTGTTTTCATTGGATCTGACTCATTTGGAGGAAAATCTCTGTGCCAACCAGAAGCAGAGACGCGGTGTGTGTGTTGTGTGTGTGTGTGTGTGGTGTGTGTGTGTGTGTGTGTGTTGTGTGTGTGTGGGTGTGTGTGTGTGTGTGTGTGTGTGTGTGTGTGTGTGTGCGTGTGAGTGGCGTGCGTGCGTGTGTGTGACATACATTTCAGACTGCATACGTTTACCATTCCCTGCAGCACAGACACATGTGGAAATGTTTAGTGAGGCCAATGTGTGTCACATGCAGGGGCGGATCTATGCATAGGCATGGGGGGGGGGCAATGCCCCCCTAAATGCCCAATCTGCCCCACCAAACATGATGGCATGCAAAACAACCCAAGATATTTCAAATTAAAGTGCTTCTATTTAAAATGATGTGAAACACTACTACTGCTACTAACTAACTACAGCTGTGTCACCACTAAACCAACAGCATTTCATCATTGAAAACAGGAAAACTCTCTGAGTCAGACCTTTAGCTTTATGCATGCTGCGTGTCTGTTGCAACTTCAACAACAACTGATGTTATTATTGATGCTTTACTTGACTAATGAATGGTATGGGTGCGGCTTCATCGGCCGTGTCGCTTCGCGCCACGGGCGATGAAGTCGCACCCATACCATGTTCTCCTCCCCCCCCCCCCCAATTGGGAAATGTTACATCCGCCCCTGGTCACATGTTGTCTTCACATCATTCTCCACAGCTGAACGACTGAGGAAGAAATGGGAGGAGGAAGAGGAGGAGAGACTGAGACAGATGTCAATCATCGTGAGCCAAAAAGTAATAAGACTGTGTGTGTGTCAGGATGATGCTGTCAGGATCAAGGGTTCACAAACCCCAAAAATACTTTAAAAATAATTTATACTGGGGGATAGCCTTTTACCCTTACTTTAACCCTAACCCTAAATCTAACCCTAAAAATGACTTGGATTAGCATTACAGTTACATGAGTTTTAGTTGTTAAACCAAAGAACTACTGATGTTGTAGATTACATGCCTCCTTTCTTATGTGGACAATTGGGTATTAATATGTTAAGGTGTGTATTGTATCACCGTACTTTTATTTTTGTTATTTGTTAGTTTGGACATTCAATTTGGTAACCAATGATCTTATACCATTTTGTGGGCTAAGGCATTTTGGGTTTAAAAATCTTGAAAATGTAGTGCAAATCTTTAAATATTCTGCATAAACGCGGCGATTTTCGATTCTCTCTGCAGTGCTGACATAAAGAAAATCGCCCGGCGATTAACGCCGGGCGTTTTATAAAGCTCACTGGATTGAGCTTTCAAAAACATTGCGTGCGTGTGTGTGCACGAAACGAGCAACACAGCACGCAACACACATCACTGGACACTGCGTGATAAACGACCGGCGTTACACGCTCTCTTTATCGCAGGTCGTTTTCTGAGTACAAAACACCGGTCCTGTTGAAAATGAATTAGAATGTACCATTTATTACTCACCGTCTGTAAACCCCTTTAGTTTTATACAATAACTTAGTTAGTGTGGACTTGTTTCTATCCTTACATTATACTTATCCTCTATAACTAGAATTGAACAGTTAAAAAACATAACATGTTATTTATTTTAAAAATAGTTCATATTTTTATCTCTTGGGGGGCGCTGTTTCACAGTGCCTGTCATAGGTATGACGTCACAGGAGATTTTCTTGCCTGGGGGGAAATCTTGCCTGGGGAATCTTGCCTGGGGCTCCAAAATGCTTAGAAACACCACTGGTTGTTCTCAGTGTTTCTCCCTTGGCTCAGCTCATCCCCGTAAATCCACGGCAGTGACGCAACCCCTGAATTACACGGTTCTGCCTTACATCTAACCATGTCTCTGTCCTCCTGTTGTCTCAGAATGTCCTCCACTAGGTCTAGAGTCCATCTAACCATGTCTCTGTCCTTCTGTCCTCTCAGAATGTCCTCCACTAGGTCTAGAGTCCATCTAACCATGTCTCTGTCCTTCTGTCCTCTCAGAATGTCCTCCACTAGGTCTAGAGTCCATCTAACCATGTCTCTGTCCTCAGAATGTCCTCCACTAGGTCTAGAGTCCATCTAACCATGTCTCTGTCCTTCTGTCCTCTCAGAATGTCCTCCTGTAGTCCTAGAGTCCATCTAACCATGTCTCTGTCCTCTCAGAATGTCCTCCACTAGGTCTAGAGTCCATCTAACCATGTCTCTGTCCTCCTGTTGTCTCAGAATGTCCTCCACTAGGTCTAGAGTCCATCTAACCATGTCTCTGTCCTCCTGTTGTCTCAGAATGTCCTCCACTAGGTCTAGAGTCCATCTAACCATGTCTCTGTCCTCAGAATGTCCTCCACTAGGTCTAGAGTCCATCTAACCATGTCTCTGTCCTCCTGTTGTCTCAGAATGTCCTCCTGTAGTCCTAGAGTCCATCTAACCATGTCTCTGTCCTCTCTGTCCTCTCAGAATGTCCTCCACTAGGTCTAGAGTCCATCTAACCATGTCTCTGTCCTCCCAGAATGTCCTCCTGTAGTCCTAGAGTCCATCTAACCATGTCTCTGTCCTCTCTGTCCTCTCAGAATGTCCTCCACTAGGTCTAGAGTCCATCTAACCATGTCTCTGTCCTTCTGTCGTCTCAGAATGTCCTCCACTAGGTCTAGAGTCTCATCGTGTAGAAGATGACCAGCTCCTGGCCTCCTCTCACTCTCACCATGGCTTCACTGCCCAGAGAGGACGTCTCAACATGCAGGTACACTGAGGTCACCACGGCTCTACATCTCAACCTCAAACCCTTACATCCAGGGCGGATCTAGGCCTGGGCATGGGGGGGGCAATGCCCCCCTAAATGCCCAGTCTGCCCCACCAAACTCGATGGCATGCAAAGCAACCCAAGATATTTAAAATTAAAGTACGTTGTACTTACATTTAAAATGATGTGAAACACTACTACTGCTACTAACTAACTACAGCTGTGTCACCACTAAACCAACAGCATTTCATCATTGAAAACAGAAAACTCTCTGAGTCAGACCTTTAGCTTTATGCATGCACAACTGATGTTATTATTGATGCTTTACTTGACTAATAAAAGTCCTGCAACTGAAAATGGTATGGGTGCCGCACCCATACCATTTTCCCCAGCCCAATTGGGAAATGCTACATCCGCCCCTGTGTATGTGTTGTCCTCCTACCCAGAGCTCCGGTGATGAAGATGACGTGTACGGCGGGGCCTGGTGCTCGGACCCAGATGAGAAGAACCACTGGTTCGAGGTGGACGCCCGTAGAGAGGTGGAGTTCACTGGAGTGGTTACCCAGGGACGCATGTCCGAGATACAGTGAGTTACACCTTGGAAACGTAGCACTGGCTGGGTCAGAGCCTTATAGTGGGAGAGTTGTGACATTGAGGGGTCAGAAACCAGAGTGGAGCAGCCAGTCGTCACGTGACTATACAGAGCCTCTCTGAGTCCTAACTGCAGTTGGGAATACATTGTTTTCAACCAGAACGGCGCCAATAAGAGCTATTTTAGGTACGTATGCAAAACGACAACTGTTTTAAAGTAACGTTCAGTCACGACTACAGTCTCTGTAATGTTTATGTTGTACAATTATTAAAGAACAACTGTTTTTAAGTCATTAAAGTTGGATTATACATCTGAGTCCAATACAGGGAAAGATTTTGCAGGGAAAATCTTACCTTAAATTGCTTAGAAACGCCAATGCCGGAGAGTAAAGGCGACGCTGTACATTCTAAGTGGGAGGATCTTAAACTGGCTATTATTACACACTCAAAAAGAGAAAGACTCAAATGGGGTAAATGGGGTAAAATTAAAAAGATAGCCTAATAATAAAAACTCATATTCAAAGACTAATTGGACTAATCGATCTAATTTTATTGCCAGTGAGGATTTCGTGTCGTCCTACTATGTGGCCTTCAGTAACGACACTCGTGATTGGACAAACGCTTCACGATGGCTACGCTGAATGGGTGAGTGCAAAACGAAAAACATGTATTTGATATTTATTATGAATACGTTCTGTTAACTCCAAGATTGCCACTTTAAACAGTGGTACTTAAAAAAGTATAATACAGTGTTAGTATAATTACAGCTTAAAGAGTAGGTATCACGGATATTTCCTTTAAAAACTAATGACGCATATCTATCAATGACCCCCTAAAGATGTCCAGAAAAAAGTCGTTTCAGAAAAAATACAATATATAGGCAGAGTTGAAGAAAGAAGTTGAGCGCCCCCCCTGCTTCCCTGAAAAGCAGTTGCATTCGGGAAAGAGCCGAACGCGCCATTGCGTGACGTATACAGTGGTACGCTCGGCCAACTTCTGCGAGCAGGTTGTGCAGCTGAGCTTCCGGCTAAAGTTATCCACAGTAGCATAGCATAGCATAGTAGTAGGATAGCCTACCCAAATACAATACAATTAAATTATATTTGGCAGCGATCAGCTGCTTAGTTGTCATGATCTTCAAGATTCACATGTGCGTTGGTGCTTTATTTATAGATTTGTCTTTGTTTATAGATTTGTCCATGTCTCTAGAGATGAGCCTCGCACCGTCCCAAGTTGGATGTATGCCGTCTCTCCTATCAGACCAATTTCCCCTCAAAGCTTTGCCAATGATTTATAAAGCCCACGTTGTTATCTGGACACCACCTAGACAACCAGCGGTTGAATTGACTCATACGGCTATACATGTCATTGTTGATAATGTTTGGCAGGGGGGCAGAGAAAATTACGTATGACTATGCTTCCTTCCAGTAACAGTCCACCCAGCCGCCGTCACGATCTGATTCGTGGGGACCCCGATCAGCCGCGGACCGCGGCTGATCGGGGTCCCCACGGTGTCCCCACGGTGGCGTCCCTGTGTCCGGGTGCGAGCGGTGGGCGAGCTAGCCGCACCACCGCTAGCACTTTTAACCAGAGCCTCCAGCTCGATCAGCCTCTCCGTTAGCCCCGTTCGTGACACTCTCATCTCGCTGGCGATGCTGACTACAGCTCCTCGTAGCTGTAGTCAGCATCGCCAGCGAGATGAGAGTGTCACGAACGGGGCTACCTCTCCGTTAGCACAGAGATCGCATTGCATTTGTTACACAGACCCATCGTTCCAAAAGTAGTGGGGTCGTGTAACTATGCATGCGGCATTCGATGCACACGATAGGGCTAGAGCGAGCGGGGGGCTCGGGAGAGGATGCAGCCGCCGCCATCACAGCCCGGTTACTAGCAGTAGCAGTAGCCGCTAAGCCGGTGCCACTGCTAGGTGGCTAGCCAAACAGCCAAGAAGTTACTACATACATTAGAGTCTATGGGCTCGCGCAAGTACATGAACCACGTAACCAGACTATTTTTCTGCCCCCTCAATATCGCAACTCTGTCTATTTCCCCCCCATACCGACACAGAGTAAACTCACTAGCCTGCCCAAGAGAGGTAATCTCTTCATGGGCAGGCTAGCGAGCGTGTGGCCGCTGGAACCAGCCTGGAGGATACAGTGACTCAAGAAAGGACACGCCCCCCAAGCCTGTGTAGAAATGCGAGCCGGGCGTGCACAGCCGTGTTTCCCAGTAGATTATGCAAAATCGGCTGGCGGATTATTTACAAAAAATCTCGAGTGCATAGTATAGCGGTCCCTGGTCATGCTAACCAAAAAAGATTTTTATTTACTTCATTAACATGACGCTAAATGTGTTCATGTGTGTGTTCCATGTGTTCCTATGTGTTCCTAGAGGTGTGACGTCAGCGTGTTCTACTGGTGACGCGCTGTTTTGGGTCGGGCTTTTCCGAGCTGGTGGGAGGGGTTTTTCAGAAGAGTGTCCTCCGACTGGAAACAGCATTGAAACGGCTTTATATAGCCATATGTTTGCATTTTCGAATGTTATCACAACTTTGTCATAGTTAAAATGAGAAAAAGTTGATATTAGCATGATACCCTGTCTTTAAACGAGAAGTTCACATCAAAACACATTGGGCATCAATCTATCTTGATTCCTGTGACATGATTCATAATGTCCTTGATTTTTGCCTCAGATGTTCCATTTTCTACATTTCATTTCATGAGGGTCAGTTACAGTTGCAGCCTCTGTTGCGTCAGTGCAGTTAACATTGCTGCAGGTTGTCTTTATTCTACTGCGGGTATTTCTGTAACTCCAAACTTATTTTTTAATACATCACATCAAACCACACTACAAGATAATCAGACCACTATATGATTTTTAAAAACTTAGGTGGCATCCGTGGGACAGGAGTTTTAACCGGAGTGAGTGGCAAAAGGGGGAGAGGAGAGGAGGAGGAATAGATTACCTCTGGGATTACATGTAAACGCTGCCTCAGAGTGATGTAAAATTCAAGCGTGAGTATCAGTATTCTATTAAAATGTGATGTATTAAAAAAAAAGTTTGGAGTCACAGAAATACACACATTAGAATAAAGACAACCTGCAGCAATGTTAACTGCAATGGTGCAGCAGCAACAGCTGCAGCAACTGCAACTGACCTCATGGTGAAATGTAGAAAATGGGACATCTGTGACAGGAATCAGCGCCGATTCTTCCTATACGCAGACTACGCACTCAGCGTAGGGCCCCCGATTCCCCAAAGGCCCCCGCCAGCTCTGAGTAAATAACTAATTGAAAGAACTGTTATTTACGCAAATAACGTAGGGTGGGCGCATGTACGTTTATTGAGAGAGAGAGAGTGTCCATAGGTTTATAACAATTAAGTTATCTATAATTTATTTCTCCGCAAAAAATTGGCCAAAATAACAAAAAATGCCAAAATCAGTGCCTGAGAAGCAGGGCCCCTAGTAAAAAAACCTGCTTAGGGCCCCTTGGAGGCCAGAATCGGCACTGACAGGAATCAAGGTAGATTGATGGCCAATGTGTTTTGGTGAGGAATTCTCCTTTAACTAGCAGCTTAGCTTCTTGAGATGAGCCTTGGGTTCTACTGATAATGGCAGGTATTCTCGTACACTATGGTGTAGCCAGGTAAGTTAGAGCACTACAGTATATAGGAGGGTTTGATCTCGTGTCTCGCGCTTCGCGCCTGCACCAGAGCTCTGCTGTCAATGCCAGTGGATGGATGGATGGAGAGAGAGAGAGAGAGAGAGAGCGGTTTGGTACTTTGGAACCATCCTACTGTAGGTGCTCCAGCAGGAGCAGTGTTGGTCAATATTACTTAGGAAAGTAACTTCTTTACTTTACTCGTTACCCCTTAGACCCCTCAGACCTGCAACTAACAAAACCAGATTCGAAATTTGTCTCTTTGACTATTTAAACTGTTTTCACAATTGTTTTCCAAAGACAGTTGAAGTCTTATATTTAAAAATAAAATATAAAATAAAGCAGCAAGCGATTTGTAGTGTACATAACTGTGCGCAGGATGCAGTGTATGGACTGGATCTACAATCAGCACATCTCTGTTGTTACAGTACCTGTCGATAGATTGTAAATCTGCAACTCATTTTAAACAAGTAACTTGGCGTTACTTGCAAAGTAATGCGTTACTTATTACCCATTTTTGCAGAGTAATCTCGTTACTTTACTTTTTGGAGCAAAAGTAATAATATTACAGTAATATGTAATCTAAAATTAGTTACTGCCCAACACTGAGCAGGAGTCACATGATGCTTTTCAGCCAATAGGCGTCTCTGTTCAGCTGTAGTATTGGCAGCCTAACAGGAATACTCTAAGCCAGGTGTAGTGTAAACCACTGAGGTAGAGCTCTCTAACTGGTGTGTAGTGTAAACACTGAGGTAGAGCTCTCTAACTGGTGTAGTGTAAACCACTGAGGTAGAGCTCTCTAACTGGTGTAGTGTAAACCACTGAGGTAAAGCTCTCTAACTGGTGTAGTGTAAACCACTGAGGTAGAGCTCTCTAACTGGTGTAGTGTAAACCACTGAGGTAGAGCTCTCTAACTGGTGTAGTGTAAACCCACTGAGGTAGAGCTCTCTAACTGGTGTAGTGTAAACCACTGAGGTAGAGCTCTCTAACTGGTGTAGTGTAAACCACTGAGGTAGAGCTCTCTAACTGGTGTAGTGTAAACCACTGAGGTAGAGCTCTCTAACTGGTGTAGTGTAAACCTGAGGTAGAGCTCTCTAACTGGTGTAGTGTAAACCACTGAGGTAGAGCTCTCTAACTGGTGTAGTGTAAAGCACTGAGGTAGTAGAGCTCTCTAACTGGTGTAGTGTAAACCCACTGAGGTGTAGTGTAAACCACTGAGGTAAAGCTCTCTAACTGGTGTAGTGTAAACCACTGAGGTAAAGCTCTCTAACTGGTGTAGTGTAAAGCACTGAGGTAGAGCTCTCTAACTGGTGTAGTGTAAACCACTGAGGTAGAGCTCTCTAACTGGTGTAGTGTAAACCACTGAGGTAGAGCTCTCTAACTGGTGTAGTGTAAACCACTGAGGTAGAGCTCTCTAACTGGGTGTAGTGTAAACCACTGAGGTAGAGCTCTCTAACTGGTGTAGTGTAAACCACTGAGGTAGAGCTCTCTAACTGGTTGTAGTGTAAACCACTGAGGTAGAGCTCTCTAACTGGGTGTAGTGTAAACCACTGAGGTAGAGCTCTCTAACTGGGTGTAGTGTAAACCACTGAGGTAGAGCTCTCTAACTGGTGTAGTGTAAACCACTGAGGTAGAGCTCTCTAACTGGTGTAGTGTAAACACTGAGGTAAAGCTCTCTAACTGGTGTAGTGTAAACCACTGAGGTAGAGCTCTCTAACTGTGTAGTGTAAACCACTGAGGTAGAGCTCTCTAACTGGTGTAGTGTAAACCTTGAGGTAGAGCTCTCTAACTGGTGTAGTGTAAACACTGAGGTAAAGCTCTCTAACTGGTGTAGTGTAAACCACTGAGGTAAAGCTCTCTAACCGTCCCTGGTGTAGTGTAAACCAGGGTTTCAACCTTTTTTGACCCAGGGACCACCAATCTGATTAAGAGCAACCTGGGACTACCACTATTGTGTCAGGTGGGTTGACCAGGCCTGTCACACATCTTGCTGGATGGTCCCCAAAGTAGCACAAACTGTTTCTGCATGCCTCAAAGCTAGAATTAGATAAAAAAGAGGCTAATTGCAATGGTTGTATTAAACATTGTGATTTGATTCATGGATTTTAACTCTTGAGAGTGTGAAAATGAAACCAAATGGACCCTTGCGGGTCCATTTGGTTTCATTTTCACACTCTCAAGAGTTACATCTGGTTTACCAACTTATCTGGGGACCACCTGGAACCTTCTCAGGGACCACTGGTGGTCCCCGGACCACCACCTGTTGAAAACCACTGCAGTAAACCCAGTGAGGTAAAGCTCTCTAACCGTCCCTAGTGTAGGTAAAGCTCTCTAACCGTCCCTGCCTCCCTGTATTGCAGCTGTTCTATGGGAACGTGGACCGGGACACTCCGGTCATGGTGCAGTTCGACAGACCGGTGGTGGCGAGGTACCTCCGCATCCTGCCCCAGAGCTGGAACGGAAGCCTCTGTCTGAGGGCCGAGGTCCTGGCCTGTCAGCTACCTAGTGAGTATGAACACTAACCTGTCAGCTACCTAGTGAGTATTATCACTAACCTGTCAGCTACCTAGTGAGTATGAACACTAACCTGTCAGCTACCTAGTGAGTATTAACACTAACTTGTCAGCTACCAGTTAGTATTATCACTAACCTGTCAGCTACCTAGTGAGTATTAACACTAACTTGTCAGCTACCTAGTGAGTATTATCACTAACCTGTCAGCTACCTAGTGAGTAGAATCACTAACCTGTCAGCTACCTAGTGAGTTTTATCACTAACCTGTCAGCTACCTAGTGAGTTTTATCACTAACCTGTCAGCTACCTAGTGAGTAGAATCACTAACCTGTCAGCTACCTAGTGAGTATTATCACTAACCTGTCAGCTACCTAGTGAGTTTTATCACTAACCTGTCAGCTACCTAGTGAGTATTAACACTAACCTGTCAGCTACCTAGTGAGTTTTATCACTACCCTGTCAGCTACCTAGTGAGTATTATCACTAACTTGTCAGCTACCTAGTGAGTATTATCACTAACCTGTCAGCTACCTAGTGAGTATTAACACTAACCTGTCAGCTACCTAGTGAGTATTATCACTAACCTGTCAGCTACCTAGTGAGTATTAACACTAACCTGTCAGCTACCTAGTGAGTATTAACACTAACCTGTCAGCTACCTAGTGAGTATTATCACTAACCTGTCAGCTACCTAGTGAGTATTATCACTAACCTGTCAGCTACCTAGTGAGTATTAACACTAACCTGTCAGCTACCTATGAGTTTTATCACTACCCTGTCAGCTACCTAGTGAGTAGAAACACTAACCTGTCAGCTACCTAGTGAGTAGAAACACTAACCTGTCAGCTACCTAGTGAGTTTTATCACTAACCCGTCAGCTACCTAGTGAGTTATCACTAACCTGTCAGCTACCTAGTGAGTTTTATTCACTAACCTGTCAGCTACCTAGTGAGTAGAAACACTAACCTGTCAGCTACCTAGTGAGTAGAAACACTAACCTGTCAGCTACCTAGTGAGTATTAATCCTAACCTGTCAGCTACCTAGTGAGTTTTATCACTAACCTGTCAGCTACCTAGTGAGTATTATCACTAACCTGTCAGCTACCTAGTGAGTTTTATCACTAACCTGTCAGCTACCTAGTGAGTATTATCACTAACCTGTCAGCTACCTAGTGAGTAGAAACACTAACCTGTCAGCTACCTAGTGAGTATTATCACTAACCTGTCAGCTACCTAGTGAGTAGAAACACTAACCTGTCAGCTACCTAGTGAGTATTATCACTAACCTGTCAGCTACCTAGTGAGTATGATCACTAACCTGTCAGCTACCTAGTGAGTAGAATCACTAACCTGTCAGCTACCTAGTGAGTATTATCACTAACCTGTCAGCTACCTAGTGAGTATAATCACTAACCTGTCAGCTACCTAGTGAGTAGAATCACTAACCTGTCAGCTACCTAGTGAGTTTTTATCACTACCCTGTCAGCTACCTAGTGAGTATTATCACTAACTTATCATTAACCTGTCAGCTACCTAGTGAGTATGAACACTAACCTGTCAGCTACCTAGTGAGTATTATCACTAACCTGTCAGCTACCTAGTGAGTCGAAACACTAGCCTTAGTTTGCATTGAATCATTTTCACCCAGCTGCCATCCAACTCAAAATGTTCATTTAGCGGAATAAAAGGTACAAAATCCTTGTTTTTGTCCACAGCAGTGAAGAAGCAGCAGCAGCCAGGTTTTCAGTCTAGGAGAAAGGATCAGGTGACGCCAGGGAGGGCTGTGATTGGAGGATTCCAAAATGTTGACCAGTAGAGGGCGCTAATGATCTGACTTTTCTGAACAACCAGGAATTGATCATCATATAGAAAAGTGAAAAGTCAACGTTGATAGTTGACATTGCTTGTTGATGGTGATCAAAACATTGCTAGGTGTATCAGGGCCCTATGACTCCATGGTTTACATTTTCTATATGTTTTAATATACTAATAAAATCAGTGTATTTCCCTCCATGTAGACAGCTACCACAGTGATAATATATATCACTGTATTTTCAGACAGCTGCCACAGTAAGAACTAATGATAAATCACTGTATTTCACCCCTCCTATAGACAGCTGTGAGAACTAATACTAAATCACTGTATTTCACCCCTCCTATAGACAGCTACCACAGTGAGAACGAGGTCAACAACTCAGACGATCTGGACTTCAGACATCACAACTACAAGGACATGAGACAGGTGTGGTGTGTGCGCGTGTGCGCGACAAGAAAACCATCCAATTCTCCCCCTCTCTATTTTTCATTATAAGTGCATTATTCTTAAACAGTAAGTAACACCATCACCACTATTTCAAAGTTTCTTGTGGGCCTTGAAATGGATTTTTGTTTATGTATGTGTAGATGTTGTTGAGACGGTCATTTTGGAAGTAGCTCTGGGCAGCACTGGTGAAGTCCTTCTCATTGGCTGCATGGCAGCACATCAGGTCGGGGCCTTGTGTGTAGGCCAAAAGCCTGTAGCACCAGAGCTGGGCCTGAGCTTACCAAATAATTACTCTAAATAAGTTACTATAATAATATAATTACTATAATAATTCAATCCAGCCATCAAGAGCTTCAACTCATGATGAACAAAGCAGAGGAGTACAATAACATTTTTAATTGGGGGGGGGGGGGGGGGGCAGGTGATTTCTGGACCTTTCGAATTGCAGGTTTTAATCATCATGGATAATCATTTGGTAAGCCATGCAGGCTCAGGTCTGGTGGTGTGGGCTTTTGGCCTACACACCAGGCCCTAGAACCGATTGGCTGCCAATGAGAAGCCTTACACTATACCTGTCTACCCTATGGCGTTAGAGAATACAAGTCATTAGCTGTCTGTGTGTCTTTGTCTTTGTGCGTCCAGATGATGAAAGTGATCAATGAGGAATGTCCCAACATCACCAGGATCTACAACATCGGTAAAAGCTCCCAGGGACTGAAGATGTACGCTATGGAGATCACTGACAACCCTGGAGAACATGAGCTAGGTACCCCCAAAACATCTTATTGGTCTGTTGGATCTCAAGATGAAATCTCCAACCAGATAACATAGATCATACCTGGGCATTATGCGCCCTTTGGCTGACTCTGACCAATGACTATCTAATGGAGGACAAGAAGCCAAGACACCTATGGGGGAGTCCACATTGGTCATGGGGATATCACATGTCAAAAGTAATAGTGATAGTAATAGTGACTTTTTTTCCAGACACAAAGTCAGTATTTTGACTTTCCAAAGTCAAATAGTGACTTTCTGAAGAGGGCGTGGCTTTCCTTTTGTCTTGTTGCGAAAAAAAATGTATCAAAACAGTAGCAGCAGTGATTCGAACTGCCAACCTACTGACTACTGGCCAACCTGCTTGACCTCCTGAACCTCCCTCCGCGCCCCCCTGCTGATTGGGCATAGTTTTTACTGAGATTAGGGTTAGGCGTAGTAAAAACTATGCCTAACCCTAACTAACCCTAAACCTAACCTCAGTAAAATTATGCCTAAACTTAACCCTTAGTAAAACTAACTTAACGCCTTAGTAAAGCTATTCCTAACCTCAGTAAGTAAAACTAACTTAACGCCTTAGTAAAGCTATTCCTAACCTCAGTAAAACTACGCCTAGCCCTAATCTCAGTAAAACTATGCCCAAATCAGCAGGGGTCTCGGGTATCAGACCTATGACTCAGTTCATAGATCGTCTGATATCACATGAGACAAGAGCCATGCCGCCATATAAACATGCAAAAGCTTTGCAATAAATGGTCTATGGTCAGAAGTGTTCAATGAACTCTGGGATGGATTGGGGGTCAAAATCAGCTAATGATTCCCGAGCGCCGCAAGCCGCAGCTCACCGCTCTTGGAGCTCACCACTCCAAGTGATGGGTTAAAAGCGGAGGTCCAATTTCGCTGCGAAACGTAGTGACAAATCATGCGACTTTGACTTTGACTTTGACTTTATCATTACTGTACTGTATTCTAACTGTTTCTAGGTGAACCAGAGTTCCGCTACACGGCCGGTATCCATGGTAACGAGGCTCTGGGCAGAGAGCTGCTGCTGCTGCTCATGCAGTTCCTGTGTAAAGAATACAACGATGACAACCCCAGAGTGCGCCGCCTGGTGGACGGAGTGAGAATACACCTGGTGCCATCGCTCAACCCTGACGCATACGAACTGGCCTATGAGATGGTAAGATACAGATACTAATAAACACAAACATACAGGTCAAAACGACCATTAATCTTCTACATTCTCTAGTTGTGTAGACTTGGGATAATTCACATGAGGAATATTTTAACTCTTGAGATGTTTTACGCTCTCAAAGAGTTAAAACATCTGGGTAAACAACTTTCCATCATATAGCCCAGGGAACACCTGGAACCCTCTCAGGGACCACTGGTGGTCCCCGGACCACTGGTTGAAAACCGCTGCTCTCCACGGCTCTGAGATGTGTAACTGGGCCCCGAAACTCTAGTCTCTGACACTAGAGTAGACTCTAGTTTCTGACGCTAGATTCTAGTTTCTGACGCTAGATTCTAGTTTCTGACACTAGATTCTAGTTTCTGACACTAGATTTTAGTTTCTGACACTAGATTCTAGTTTCTGACGCTAGATTCTAGTTTCTGACGCTAGATTCTAGTTTCTGACACTAGACTTTAGTTTCTGACACTAGATTCTAGTTTCTGACGCTAGATTCTAGTTTCTGACACTAGATTCTAGTTTCTGACACTAGATTCTAGTTTCTGACACTAGATTCTAGTTTCTGACACTACATTCTAGTTTCTAAAGCTAGACTCTAGTTTCTGACACTAGATTCTAGTTTCTGACACTATATTCTAGTTTCTGACGCTAGATTCTAGTTTCTCAGACTAGATTCTAGTTTCTGACACTAGATTCTAGTTTCTGACACCAGATTCTAGTTTCTGACACTAGATCCTAATTTTTGAAACTATAGTTTTTTGACACTAGTTTCTGATGCTAGAATCTAGTGGGGCACTAGATTCTAGTTTGTGACACTAGATTCTAGTTTGTGACACTAGATTCTAGTTTGTGACACTAGATTCTAGTTTGTGACACTAGACTTTATTCTACTTTCCGACACTAGATTCTAGTTTGGTTTTGAATGATCCTCCTGCCATACAGGGATCTGAGATGGGTAACTGGGCCCTGGGCCACTGCTCTCTAACATGTACTGGTCCCCATGCATACAGGGCTCTGAGATGGGTAACTGGGCCCTGGGCCACTGGACCGAGGAAGGCTACGACATCTTTGAGAACTTCCCTGACCTGAACAGTGTTCTGTGGGGGGCAGAGGACCGGGGCTGGGTGCCCCGGGTCGTACCCAACCACCACATACCGCTGCCTGAGAACTATCTCAACGGATCTGTGAGTTCAATGTTCTCCTGTCTTTGGTGTTTGGGTCTGTTATGTCTGAAACTTACTTTTAACACAAGCAGGACTGGGAATGCAAACACTCCTATTAAGAATGTAACTCTTGGGTCTCTGAGACCCATAAAAACCTCAGCCATTCTCTCCCCTTAAGAGTTCACACCTCCATGCCCAGAGCAGCTCTATTGTTCCAGCTAATGGCTCATTTACATTCCAAATGAATTTCCAAACAGGAAGGACAAAGGTTGGAAAACAGGTTTTTAGTGCTTTGAGGATTAGTGTGGGAGGAGGGTGACGACGGGTCCACAGGACCCACAATGACCAGTCATGGAAGGTAGAATCACTTCTAAATTCATATTTAGAAATTATTACAGACGAAAAGAAAAACAGAGATGACTTGAATTGCATATTTAGGAAAAGTCATGGAAGGGGAACTTTTTCAGACCATCACAGGCAGAGAAAATCCACTTCAAAATCTCAAAAAGGAAGGGGTCCTCACGACCCGTTAGTGTTTCTAGTGTTAAAGGTAATAGTGTGTACAAACACTGTGTTTGTAAACGGATCTGTTTAAACACAGAATCTAACTCCACCCACCTCCACTCTATTGGCTCATTATCAATCTGCTGGGAGACTGCGGACCCCCTCACAAATTAGCACCATCTTTCCTGAGCCTGACAAATGTTTTTCTTTTCATAATTTGTTGACAACAACAAAATTTCTGGACCGTCTGCAGGACGAAGCAAGTGTCTGTCTGCAGGGAAACCGTTGCAGTATAAAAATATAGGCCTAGCTACATATCTATTTTGATTTTTGGCCTTTTTTAAGAGTAAAGAAAAACTAGGGGTGGAACTCATTATTGTTGCGGGCAGAGGCCCCACGAATTGGGAAATGTTACATCCGCCCCTGCTCTGTGCCATTATAACTATGATACTATCCAGGTCTTACCTGTGTATCTTTCTCCAGGTTGTTATAACTATGATACTATCCAGGTCTTACCTGTGTATCCTTCTCCAGGTTGCCACTGAAACCAAAGCCATCATCTCATGGATGGAGCGAACGCCGTTTGTTCTAGGAGCCAATCTGCAAGGAGGAGAGAAGCTGGTGGCCTATCCCTTTGATATGCTGAGACCGCCCAAATCTGTAAATAAACACAGACATAACATAGACATAAATCAATACACTTCAAAAGAGCAATAGACAAACACATTTCACATTAAAAGCGTACACTTCCCCTGACCGCTAAGCCCCAGGATACCTGATGCACTGATGCATTGTGAGCTTGATGATTTGTGCTGATTGACCTGGACCCCAATGAACCAATTTGGTTTCATTTTACACTCTCAAGAGTTGAATTATTATGAAAACAAAATCTAGGGGCTAGCTCACACTAGCCGCTAGATTTTGTAGCCCATTTATAGGGAATTAATTCAATGCATTCCCTAAACCTCCAGTTTGTCCCTTTTTAATACAAGTCTATGTACTGAAGAATAACCGCCCTGGTCCCAACAAAGAGTTGTTGCAACCGTGTCTAACTCTACAGCTCTGCATTGTCCCCAGGTGTTAACCGTCTTTAACTCTACGGCTCTGGTCCCCAGATGTTAACCTAACTGTGTCTTACTGTACGGCTCTGGTCCCCAGGCTCTAGGCATGGGCATGGGAATGACCCCCTAAATCAAGATATTTCAAATTAAAGTACCTATATTTAAAATGATGTGAAACACTACTACTGTTACTAACTAACTACAGCTGTGTCACCACTAAACCAACAGCATTTCATCATTGAAAACAGAAAACTCTCTGAGTCAGACCTTTAGCTTTATGCATGCTGCGTGTCTGTTGCAACTTCAACAACAACTGATGTTATTATTGATGCTTTACTTGGTGCGCCTTATAGTCCGGAAAATACGGTAATAAAAGCCCTGTAACCGAAAATGCTATGGGTGCGACTTCATCGCCCGTGGCGCGAAGCGACACGGGCGATGAAGCCGCACCCATAGCATTTTCTCCTGCCCCCCCAAATAGGTAAATGTTCCATTCGCCCCTCTCTCCCCCCCAGGTGTCCAGGGGCCGTCACGGCGGCCACGGCGTGGAGCACCTGAACGAGGAGACGTGGGCGCGGATCCAGCGGCAGAACGAAGGCGCTCTGAGGGAGACGGCAGACGACACGATGTTCCGCTGGCTGGCCATGAGCTACGCTCACAGTCACCTCACCATGACAGAGACGTACCGGACCTCCTGTCACACTGACGACCAAACAGGGGGGCAGGGCATCATCAACAGGGCAGGATGGAAGCCTGTGGTGGGCAGTGAGTATACAGGGCCGATCTAGAGGGGCAGGGGGGGCAGGGCATCATCAACAGGGCAGGATGGAAGCCTGTGGTGGGCAGTGAGTATACAGGGCGGATCTAGAGGGGCAGGGGGGGCAGGGCATCATCAACAGGGCAGGATGGAAACCTGTGGTGGGCAGTGAGTATACAGGGCCGATCGAGAGGGGCAGGGGGGGCAGGGCATCATCAACAGGGCAGGATGGAAACCTGTGGTGGGCAGTGAGTATACAGGGCGGATCTAGAGGGCATGGAGGGGGGGCAGGGCATCATCAACCGGGCAGGATGGAAGCCTGTGGTGGGCAGTGAGTATACAGGGCCGATCTAGAGGGGCAGGGGGGGCAGGGCATCATCAACAGGGCAGGATGGAAGCCTGTAGTGGGCAGTGAGTATACAGGGCCGATCTAGAGGGGCAGGGGGGGGCAGGGCATCATCAACAGGGCAGGATGGAAGCCTGTGGTGGGCAGTGAGTATACAGGCCGATCTAGAGGGGCAGGGAGGGGGGCAGGGCATCATCAACCGGGCAGGGTGGAACCTGTGGTGGGAGTGAGTATACACTATGCAGGGCCGGATCTAGAGGGGGGGGGGGGGGGGGGGGTCAGGGTATCATCAACAGGGCAGGATGGAAGCCTGTGGTGGGGAGTGAGTATACACTATGCAGGGCCGGATCTAGAGGGGGGGGGGGGGCAGGGTATCATCAACAGGGCAGGATGGAAGCCTGTGGTGGGGAGTGAGTATACAGGGCGGATCTAGAGGGGCAGGGGGGGCAGGGCATCATCAACAGGGCAGGATGGAAGCCTGTGGTGGGGAGTGAGTATACAGGGCGGATCTAGAGGGGCAGGGGGGGCAGGGCATCATCAACAGGGCAGGATGGAAGCCTGTGGTGGGCAGTGAGTATACAGGGCGGATCTAGAGGGGCAGGGAGGGGGGGCAGGGCATCATCAACAGGGCAGGATGGAAACCCCTGGTGGGCAGTGAGTATACAGGGCGGATCTAGAGGGGCAGGGGGGGCAGGCATAATCAACAGGGCAGGATGGAAGCCTGTGGTGGGCAGTGAGTATACAGGGCCGATCTAGAGGGGCAGGGGGGGCAGGGCATCATCAACAGGGCAGGATGGAAGCCTGTGGTGGGCAGTGAGTATACAGGGCGGATCTAGAGGGGCAGGGGGGGCAGGGCATAATCAACAGGGCAGGATGGAAGCCTGTGGTGGGCAGTGAGTATACAGGGCGGATCTAGAGGGGCAGGGGGGGCAGGGCATAATCAACAGGGCAGGATGGAAGCCTGTGGTGGGCAGTGAGTATACAGGGCGGATCTAGAGGGGCAGGGGGGGGCAGGGCATAATCAACAGGGCAGGATGGAAGCCTGTGGTGGGCAGTGAGTATACAGGGCGGATCTAGAGGGGCAGGGGGGGCAGGGCATCATCAACAGGGCAGGATGGAAGCCTGTGGTGGGCAGTGAGTATACAGGGCCGATCTAGAGGGGCAGGGGGGGCAGGGCATCATCAACAGGGCAGGATGGAAGCCTGTGGTGGGCAGTGAGTATACAGGGCCGGATCTAGAGGGGCAGGGGGGGCAGGGCATCATCAACAGGGCAGGATGGAAACCTGTGGTGGGCAGTGAGTATACAGGGCCGATCTAGAGGGGCAGGGGGGGCAGGGCATCATCAACAGGGCAGGATGGAAGCCTGTGGTGGGCAGTGAGTATACAGGGCCGGATCTAGAGGGGCAGGGGGGGCAGGGCATCATCAACAGGGCAGGATGGAAACCTGTGGTGGGCAGTGAGTATACAGGGCCGATCTAGAGGGGCAGGGGGGGCAGGGCATCATCAACAGGGCAGGATGGAAGCCTGTGGTGGGCAGTGAGTATACAGGGCCGGATCTAGAGGGGCAGGGGGGGCAGGGCATCATCAACAGGGCAGGATGGAAACCTGTGGTGGGCAGTGAGTACACAGGGCCGATCTAGAGGGGCAGGGGGGCAGGGCATCATCAACAGGGCAGGATGGAAGCCTGTGGTGGGCAGTGAGTATACAGGGCGGATCTAGAGGGGCAGGGGGGGCAGGGCATCATCAACAGGGCAGGATGGAAACCTGTGGTGGGCAGTGAGTATACAGGGCGGATCTAGAGGGGCAGGGGGGGCAGGGCATCATCAACAGGGCAGGATGGAAGCCTGTGGTGGGCAGTGAGTATACAGGGCCGATCTAGAGGGGGGGCAGGGCATCATCAACAGGGCAGGATGGAAACCTGTGGTGGGCAGTGAGTATACAGGGCCGATCTAGAGGGGCAGGGGGGGAGGGCATCATCAACAGGGCAGGATGGAAACCTGTGGTGGGAAGTGAGTCAAAACTTGGAACTTTAGACTTAAGACCTATAGGGCTCCATTTTCGTTACCATCTAAACCCCTTATCATTTTTTTTTTTTACTATTTTGAAAAACCTTTTGGAATAGTTCAACGTGCCAATCTATTGACACATTGTGAGCTTGTAGACTGGACATTTAAACTATTGAAAAATGTTATTTTTTTAATAGTTTAAAAAGGCAAAGAAGTTAAGGGATAAGGGTTTTAGCGTGACGAAAATGAAGCCCCTAGCCTTCTAGTTTCAGACACTAGATTCTAGTTTCTGACACTAGATTCTAGTTTCAGACGCTAGATTCTAGTTTCAGACGCTAGATTCTAGTTTCAGACACTAGATTCTAGTTTCAGACGCTAGATTCTAGTTTCAGACACTAGATTCTAGTTTCAGACACTAGATTCTAGTTTCAGACGCTAGATTCTAGTTTCTGACACTAGATTCTAGTTTCAGACACTAGATTCTAGTTTCAGACACTAGATTCTAGTTTCAGACACTAGATTCTAGTTTCAGACACTAGATTCTAGTTTCAGACACTAGATTCTAGTTTCAGACGCTAGATTCTAGTTTCAGACACTAGATTCTAGTTTCAGACACTAGATTCTAGTTTCAGACACTAGATTCTAGTTTCAGACACTAGATTCTAGTTTCAGACACTAGATTCTAGTTTCAGACACTAGATTCTAGTTTCAGACACTAGATTCTAGTTTCAGACACTAGATTCTAGTTTCAGACGCTAGATTCTAGTTTCAGACGCTAGATTCTAGTTTCAGACACTAGATTCTAGTTTCAGACACTAGATTCTAGTTTCAGACACTAGATTCTAGTTTCAGACACTAGATTCTAGTTTCAGACACTAGATTCTAGTTTCTGACACTAGATTCTAGTTTCAGACACTAGATTCTAGTTTCAGACACTAGATTCTAGTTTCAGACACTAGATTCTAGTTTCAGACACTAGATTCTAGTTCCTGACACTAGATTCTAGTTTCAGACACTAGATTCTAGTTTCAGACACTAGATTCTAGTTCTGATCAGACCTCAGAACACTGTAGGCCACATACTGTATGTCATAGTGGGCTTTGGTTTATGTTTGTTTGTTTGTTTGTTTGTTTGTTGTTTTGTTGTTTAAAATGAGTAAATAAAATGCTCCTGCTCTGTTCCAGGTATGAACGACTTCAGCTACCTCCACACCAACTGCTTTGAGCTGTCTATCTTCGTAGGATGTGATAAGTTTCCTCATGAGAGTGAACTTCCTCTAGAGTGGGAGAACAACAGAGAAGCTCTGCTGGCCTTCATGGAACAGGTCAGAACAACAGAGAGGCTCTGCTGGCCTTCATGGAACAGGTGAGAACAACAGAGAGGCTCTGCTGGCCTTCATGGAACAGGTGAGAACAACAGAGAAGCTCTGCTGGCCTTCATGGAACAGGTCAGACACTGCTGAAAAATACCACATTCAATAGCTCCCTTCAGCTAATGAAAAATACCACATTCAATAGCTCCCTTCAGCTAATGAAAAATACCACATTCAATAGCTCCCTTCAGCCAATGAAAAATATCAGATCTAGTAATGCCAATAAATGCTAAGTAATGCTAATAATACTAATGCTAAGTATTGTTAATAATGCTAAGGGTCCTTTTGATTCCACGTTTACGCTCTCAAAGAGTTATAATATTCATCATGTGAATTATCCCAAGTCTACACAACTAGAGAATGTAGAAGATTAATGGTCATTTTGATCTGTATGTTGGACTGTTTGGTTTCCCAAATCCAGCCTGGATTTGGGAATCTTTAGCTTTGGGGTCTGTCTGTGGGGCTAAAATGTCATCAGATGGTGGTCCGTGGTTCAAATACTGAATAAATAGTTGAAAACCACTGATCTACTGTATGGTAGCTTCATTAACCATAGGCCTACTCACTGTTCGGTACTCTCCCCAGGTGCATCGTGGGATAAAGGGAACGGTGAAGGACGTTGAAGGGAATCCCATCGGAAACGCCACCATATCTGTGGAGGGAATCAAACACGATGTGAAGACTGGTATGTGGTCCACAACTCACCCAAAGAGCCACTGCAGACGCAAACCAACACCATGGATAAACAATGGAACTAACTGTTTATATAACCATCAAAACCCTTTCACACAAGGAACAATTAAACATATGTCCCTGGTTCATATTCAATATGTTGCTGTGCGATAACGCAAGTATATTCAGTGCACGGTGAGCACGGTGTCGGGAATTTGTTGTGCGCGTGCTGGTTTACTGGAAGAAGAGAAGATGTCCACACACTGTTCTTAAAGGGGAATTCCACCCATTTACAACATTTTTTTCTGAGACATTTTGTTTCCATTTGTACGCTCGAATTCTGTAGCTCAAATTCTATATAAATAGTGGGCCCTGGTACAAAAACGGATGTAAAACACTGACAAAGTAGAATGTTGAAAATGGGTGGAATTCCCCTCTAAAGGTATAGTAGGTGAATTTGGCGATTTGGAAAAACCCTCCAATAGCAAGATGTGCACATGCACACACTCTACATGCACACACACACTATACATTTTAATGCGTGCGTTCATCGCTCCTCATGTGAAAGGCTCTATAGTTCAGGGGTGTAAAACCCAAATACAGAGTGGGCCAAAATAGAAAAATTCGAGGGCCGGAGATACCGGTCTGTGTTTCAACACCGGGTTTACGATGACGTTCCTGTCAAACAGCAAAAAAGTAATTTCCCTTCAAAAATCAATGTCTCTTAATGGCAAGATAATTGTAAAGATGAAACTGCCTGCATTAAAAACTGTTTTAACTTTTAATGAATAGCAGGTGTTCACGTCTCATAGCACGCCACTCTGTGGCTATTTTTCGGGGATTTTTTTTCTTCTATGATCCTCACCAAGTGCTGCTTTCATAGTTAATTGAGAAAGTAAATGAGACTGAGTTGAGGAAGTAAAATAATTAGTTGCATTAATTTCTTATCATGGTGTGTGCAATATACCAGAGGGCCAGATCTAATACTAATTCAATATCATCCCGCGGGCCAAAGATAATTCATTCACGGGCCTAATTTGGCCCCCGGGCCTTGGGTTTGACATCTGTGCTATAGTTAATGCATGTGTTTATCGCTCATTGTGTGAAAGGCTCTATAGCAGGGGTTTTCAAACCTTTTTCATCCCAGGGACCACCATTTATTCAGGATTTGAGCCACGGACCACCATTTGAGCATATTGTAGCCCCACAGACCCCAAATCTAAAGATTTATTTTGCTTTTGTCCACAATTCCAGGCTGGATTTGGGGAAACAAAACAAGCAAAACATACATTCCAATCCAATGCTAATTCAGATGATGAATATTTTAACCCTTGAGAGTGTAAAAATGAAACCAAATGGACCCGCAAGGGTCCATTTGGTTTCATTTTTACGTTCTCAAGAGTTACATCTGGTTAACCAACTTAGTAAAAATGTAAAAAAAACCTAAAAATGAAACCAAATGGACCCACATCTGGTTAACCAACTTAGCTGGGGACCACCTGGAACCCTCTCAAGGACCACTGCTGGTCCCCGGACCACTGCTTGAAAACCACTGCTCTATAGTTAATGCGTGTGTTCATCGCTCATCGTGTGAAAGGCTGTATAATCATGTGTCCCGTCGCTCCGTGTCCTCCCAGCACCAGGGGGCGACTACTGGCGCCTGCTGAACCCCGGGGAGTACCGCGTGACGGCCAAGGCGGACGGCTACACGCCCCAGACCAGGCTGTGCATGGTGGGATACGACAGCGGAGCATCGAAGTGCAGCTTCGCCCTGGCCAAGTCCAACTGGGACCGCATCAAGAAGATCATGGCTCTGCACGGCAAGAGACCCATCAGGCTGGTCCCCAAGGTGACCACCACCGTCTCCACGACGACAACGACCACAACCAACACCAGGGGAAAAGGTAGGGGTGGGACAATTTGAGCGTCAGGGATTTAGGCTTAGGGTTATGGTTAGGTTTAGGCATGTTTGTTTTGCTACAAACATGCCTAAACCCTTCTCTAACCACAAACCTAAACCTAAACCTAACTGCAAGCCGATTCGACCGTTATCAGAAGATCGCGTTGTCATCAGCAGGACTTTTTCGTCTCAGAATGGCCATGCTCTGCAGACTCCTATTGTTCCGAGACGCAAAAAAAATAATCCTAACTTCCCGACCCTCAACCTAACCTCACAGACCTGATAGAACATTTTAAAAGGGGAATCCCATCCATTTTCAAGATTTTTTTTCTGGAAGGAACCAAATCGACCATGGCAAGTTCAAACAATTAGAATATCTTAAAGCAATTTTGAACAACAAAAAGTCTGCAGCCTGTGCAGCCTCTAGTTGTGCAGCCTGATAACGTCAGTCAGTCTTTCTGACACAGTGAAGCAGCCTTTAGCTTGTATGGATCGACGGCTTGGAACAAACTCCCATTATACATTCAACAGGCAGCCTCTGTAGACATTTAAAAGGGAATTCCACCCATTTTCAACATTTTTTCATTTGTACGCTCTCAGAAAAAAAAAGCGAAAGAAATCCATTAACATGGTGAAGATACATCTTGATGTCATCAGATGTATTTCACCATGTTAATGATTTTTTCAGAACTCCATTTTTTAGGAAATACAAAATTGGGGGAACCTTTTTCATCATGTCCTATTAATGACATATTAAAATGTTGAAAATGGGTGGAGTTCCCCTTTAAAGCACAGCTCAAGACGTACTCCTATGCACTTGCTTTTAACTGACTTTCTCTGTGATTTTATGTGTTATGATTTTATATTTTATACCATATTTCAGGTCCTCACTGTACTGCTTCTTTGATGTTTTGCCATTTTAATAATATCTTTATTTTATTCCCATTCTTTTTTGTCTTCTTCCTTTCTCTATTGCAATGTAAAGCACTTTGAGCTGCGTTTTATGTCATGAAAGGTGCTACACAAATAATAACAAAAAACATCGCTTTTTTAACCTGGTGATTCGATATTGACATCACAGCATCAAGAACTGCGATAGTATATTATTGACATATCATTTTATTTTATTTTTTCGCCCACCCCTAGAAGATAAACATCGCTTAACGGATGCAGATAAAAACACCTTCAATACTTTCTAATTTCTTTCATAAATAGAGAATCTTTCACTCAATAGGAGGTGCTCCGGTCGCAGGATGATGATGTCACATGAGCATGTTCATCCATATATTCCATAGAGCTAGATCACACATGGACATGTGACATCATCATCCTGCGCCAGGAGCAGTTCCTGTTGAGTGAAATATTCTCTATTTAAGAAATAAGATGCCATTGGTGTTTTTATTTGTTTATTTTAGTTATATAGGGAAAGTATAATGTTTTAAGCGATGTTTGTCCTATTAGTCAGGGATCCTTTTAAGAATTGCGATAGTATTTTGACATATCGTTTTTTTTTTTTATTGTTTTTTTTCTCCCACCTCTTTCAGAAGCAAATATTTTGAACTAAAATCATTGCTTCTCGGGGATCCCTAGAACAAGACGTTTTCAGATGGGGGGTGGGGGGTCTGCAGCCAATAATTCTTGGGGTCCTTGGCATGAAATATGTTGAGCATCGCTGACACAGGAACATAGATTTTTCAGAAAAACTAGAATCTCTCAGAAACTAGCATCAGAAACTAGAAACTAGAATCAGGTGTCAAATAGAATACATTCTTAGATTTGCGCATCATTTTTACAGTTTTTAAGAAATATATCAGAACTACAAGCTCATATCGCGCCACTCGGTGGCGCGATATGAGCTTGTAGTTCTGATATTTTTCAATAGCTAAGGTGTAACATAATGCATTGAACACCAAAACGTGTTCAGGACACAAAGGGATATTATTGACATATGGTTTTTGTTTTTTTCTCCCACCTCTAGAAGAAGGGCCGGCCGTTTACTCACAGCTGCACAACGCAGAGCGTCTGCGCCGGCTGAGGATGATGCGTCTGCGCCGTCTGCGCATGCAGAGAGAGCGGCAGTCCACCACCGTTGCCACGACAACGACAACAACGACGGTTCCCACGACGACGGCACCGCCCAGCGAAAGCACCACTTCCTGGTACGACTCCTGGTTTCCTGTAGACAGCTTCGAGTCTGCGCCGACACAGGACTATCTGGAGATAGACATCGACGATATCGATAATTACCAAAGCTAAAAAATGATAATAACCAGCCAGGGCCGGATTCAGCCCAGTGTTGCCAACTTGACGCATTTGTCGCTATATGTAGCGCTTTTTCAGACCCCCCTAGCGCCAAAATTAGTGAAAAACTCCTGGCGGAAAATCTAGTGCTTTTTGGCTGGTGAGTTGGGGTGAAATTGATTGACAGGCGCCAGAGATAAAACCCTCATTTTTCACCATTTCTCCTCCTATGACAGTGGTTTTCAACCAGTGGTCCCCAGGCTAAATGATGGACAGTTGGTTAACCAGATGTAACTCTTTGAGAGCGTAAAAATGAAACCAAATGGACCCTTACGGGTCCATTTGGTTTCATTTTTACACTCTCAAGAGTTAAAATATTCATCATGTGAATTAGCCCAAGTCTACACAACTAGAGAATGTAGAAGATTAATGGTCATTTAATGGTCATATTCCCTTCCAGGCGAGTATCTAGCGCATTCTAGTGCATTTTGGAAGTGCCACTAGTGCATTTTGGATTTTGGCAGTTGGCAACACTGATTCAGCCAGCCCTACTAGGGTGGGCTGGAAGAATGGCAGGGTGTATGGGCAACTCCAACGTTTTTCATACTGTATGAAGCTAATTGGTTTTCAACTAGGGTTGCCACATGTGTCTGACAAAAATCCTGGACATTTTGACCATCCAATTGGCGGCCTATTATCAGCGGCGATTATCGGCCTTTTGGTCAGAAGCAACGCACCTCTTTAAACATCTAACCCAGAAATATATCACACTTTTACACTGAAATGTTACTGCTCTCATTATTTTATTACTCTTCTACATATCAGATTAATAATTAGGCTACTTAACCATTAATTTTCAACTCTTTCTGGAGCAGTCCAGTTTTCATTTTTCTCATCTCAGTTATCTTTAGATAAACAGATTTAGATTCAGGAGTTTTTCCACTAATTTTGGCGGTAGGGGGGTCTGGAAAAGAGGTAAATATAGGTAAATATAGAGGTAAATATAATGTGCCTAGTTGGCAACACTGGTACGTACAGGTACACTACGATATAATAGGACTATCATACTGATCTGAGACTGTGAGTGACGCAAGTCAGGTTAGTTGCGGTCTCTAGTTTTGGCCATGTAAAAAATAAATAAATAAATAAATAAATACTTTTGACCATGTATAAAAATCCGGGACATTCAAGTGTCCAGGATTTATTTTATTTTTTCCTGGACAGACCATGAAAATCCGGGACAATCAGGAAAATCCGGGACGTGTGGCAACACTATTTTCAACCTTTTTGACACCAGGGCCCACTATTTATTTTGGCATTTAAGCCACAGAGGACCACTGTTTGATGACATTTTAGCCCCACAGACCCCAAAACTAAAGATTTATTTTGCTTTTGTCCACAATTCCAGGCTGGATTTGGGGAAACCAAACAGTCCAACATACAGATCAAAATGACCATTAATCTTCTACATTCTCTAGTTGTGTAGACTTGGGATAATTCACATGATGAATATTTGGCGGTGCTGTGATGAAAGAGAAAGACAGAAGTACATATTTGGTGGAAGGCGGTGCAGCTAGCTTTTTTTTTCGGGCACTAGAGCTACGGTAGCCTCGACACCCAGGCTTTCATTTTCGTCCGCCTTGGGCGAAAACGGAAAGCCTGGACTAACGCACGTTGGAAAGTGGCCTTGAGGGGGGAGTGAACCTTCCGGGGTGGGCGTCGCTCTAAATGATGTGATGTAGAACAGCAGTGGACGGGCGTGGGAGGGGGAGGGGCCGGAGATGACGACACGTTAGTGAGATCAAATCAGAGCGCAGCACTTCCGCCGTGCGGATCCCACGACACCCCCGCCCCCCAAGGCCAAAACCATTGAGGGCTAGACCAGGCTAGATGGGACCAGGCTAGAGCTACGGACCAGAACATTACTGCTCCACATCTGTTATAAAATGATAGAAGATTCAACACAGCTGTAATAAACCATACAATGATCAGTACAGAGGCTTAGGATAATATCAGTTATCTAACTTTAGCTTTTTTTATTTTTATTTTTATTTTTAAGTTGGGACTGTTTATATACAACTCTTTTTCATATATTTGTATTTAAAGGGCTTTTCTGTTTTGTACGTTTTGTTTTTTAAAATATTTTTCTAATGCCGACATGTGATATGAATCTGCTGAGCAGATAAACACACACAAAGACTAATGGAATTAAATCAATAGTTTGTTCAATAAATGTATTGAATGATAAAAGTGTAAAATGAGTGCAGTTTCTTTTATTAGCACCTATTCAGTTATTTATAATAATTTGAATATAACTGTGCAATTAAAGGGGAATTCCACCCATTTTCAACATTCTAATAATATGTCATTAGTATACCTTAGAGGTGTTGGGTGGACATGATAAAAACGTTTCAGCTTTGACATTCTGTGTTTCCTAGAAATGGAGGTCTGAAGAAAACCACTAACATGGTGAAACACGTCTTGATGACATCATCAAGATGTGTTTCACCAAGTTAATAGATTTCGCTTTAGACGCTTTAGACGCTTCTAAAGAACCAAATGAACCCTAACGGGTTCATTTGGTTCCATTTGTACGCTCTCAGAAAAATGTATTAAAAAGCACATTCAAAATGTGCGTCTCAACAAGATCTACACATCAGAAATGTGATTGTTCCATTACTGAAAATCCATTTCAAGGCCCATAGAAAGTTTGAGCTTTGAAATAGTGGTGATGGAGTTACTGTTACTGTTATAGTGTTTAAGAATAATGCACTTATAATGAAAAATAGAGGGAGAGAATTGGAAGGTTTTCTTGTATATTCTATTAATGACATTTGAAAACAGTATTTGAGGTTTGAGTTGACAGTTTGTGAACTAAGGACTTTCACGTTTTGGTTCACAATTGGTCAAAATAACAATTATTCTCAATTTTCTAATTGTGTTGACTCTTGAAAATTACGTAATTCAGATGTTTAAATATAATGGACCCTTACGGGTCCATTTGGTTTCATTTTAACGCTCTCAAGAGTTACAGATCTATAAGGGGACTGTCATGTGATCTACCTGCATGGTCTGTCTGATCTACTGGTAGATCACCATCTACCTTTTGGGCATCTCTGCTTTACACAGACTGTATTACATTTTCTACTGACATTGACATACCAATAGCAGAGGAAACCATGCAAGGCACCAACCAGTCAGCAGATCAGCAGCAGTTACAGGTTCAGAGTCTTGCTCAAGGACACTTCGACACCAACTCTGGGGAAACCCGGGTTCAAACCGGCAGCCTTGCGGTTCATGGTGGCCACTGTACCCCTGAGCCTCCGCTACCCGCTGTGGTAATACTGTTAGATGGCAGAATACAAAATGACAGAAGTTACACAGACTGAGATATATATAAAAAGCAGTTTTCAATAAATATTTTCACAGGTCCTTGGCAATTGTTTTACTTAGTATGAGATCAAAATATACTTATATTAGATAGTTTTCCACACAGGTAAAAATGTTAAATTCATTCTGCTAAATTCAGTATGTGACAAATACTGTGAATTGTCATGGATAGCAGTAAATCTATAATCTCACCAGGCTGAGAGTGTAACAGAGACAGGATTACAATTTTAAATGGCTTGTTTTATTCATGACTCAGTTAAATCACAGTGTTTTAGCTAGTGGGACTTTTAGAAGTGAGGGACGCGCCATGAGACATGTGCATGCACACATGCACACGCATTTGGGTGCACGTGTGCACACTAGGACATTAACCAAACAAGTTTTTTTTCTAGTCGAATCGAATACTTTGGTAGTCGAATTATTGTCGACTATCTATAGTGATATATATATATATATATATATATATATATATATATATAATATATATATATATATATATATATATATATATATATATATATATATATATATATACAGTATATATTTGTTTTTTAGCCAATTAAGGTGTGTGATTCTGAACTTCCCATTGAAACAGTGCATGACTATTACACTACTGTAATTCAGTTACATTATGACATGAAAAAATGAGCAATCAACCTACAATCACTACCAACATCACAGCACACATCCACAATGCCTGCTGCAGAAAATTGAAAAATAAAATTATTATTAGCGAATAACAAATAATGAATTAATAGTCGAATAGTGTTTTGCTAGTCGAATATTTAGTTAATGCCCTAGTGCACACACACAGACATTATTAAAACTAACTAGGCTATACATAGATGTATAGCCTAGCCCATTTAGAACGAGGGTTTACAATTAAAGTGCTTGATTGTGTCCATAAAAGCAAATGAAAGGTGATGAAATTTTTGCCCAAAAAATCTTTTAGATGCGAGAGAAGGTGGGGGACGTCCCCCCTCCACTACACCCCTGGGTTAATTCACTTTCGTATTGACATGAAGTATTTATCAATTACCAATAATACTAATCAAAATGACTATTACGGTAGTATCAAAAGGTTAAAAACACATGAGCCTCTCAATATAAACAGCCAGGGCAGGGCTGGATTCAGCCAGCCCTACTAGGGTGGGCTGGAAGAACGGCAGGGTGGGCAACTTCAAAGGTTTTATATGAAGCAGTGGTTTTCAAACTTTTTGACACCAGGGCCCACTTTTTATTCAGCATTTGAGCCACGGAGGAGGACCACCATTTGATGACTTTTTAGCCCACAGACCCCAAAACTAAGATATATTTTTCTCTAGTTGTGTAGACTTGAGATAATTCACATGATGAATATTTTAACTCTTTGAGAGCGTAAACATGAAACGCGGGTCCATTTGGTTTCATGTTTACGCTCTCAAAGAGTTACGTAAGGGATAACACCCGACGAGCCGGTATTTGTTTCCTATTAACTGACCGAGGCGCAGCCGAGGTCAGTTAATAGGAAACAAATACCGGCTCGAAGGGTGTTATCCCGCTTATTACATGGCTTACGTCAGTGGTTTTCAACCAGTGGTCCGAGGACCACCAGTGGTCCTTGAGAGGGTGACGACAACGGCATGTAAACATTAAACAACCAAATACGTAGCCAAATGGACCCGCTAACGGCGTGCTGGAGCTAAATGCAGAAGCGCAGTGCAGATTGATATGAACACAGCTGTTTGCACTTTGGGGAACTTGTTTATGCAGCGGTCAATAATAGTGCAGAGCGGTGATTATAGTGTATTATGTGACCGCTCACATGACCAGAACGCTGGCTTCTGATTGGAGCATTCATTCAAGCCATGTAATAAATCTGGTTAACCAACTTTACAACCAACTTTACATCATTTAGCTGCGGACAAAATTGCATGACATAGTCGTATTTTTTAAATAAATGAAATGTTTTATTCCACTCATTCCGTTTATTTTCCGCCATCTTGCCCACTTGGCAGAGTGTGTGCGCAGTGTGTGTGTGTGTGTGTGTGTGTGTGTGTGTGTGTGTGTGTGTGTGTTAACCAAAAGTACAATATACAACTATATACTAAAACTAATAAAGCACATTGTTTTCAACAAGAACGGTGCAAATAAGAGCTGTTTTAGTTACGTATGCAAAACGACAATTGTTCAGTCACGACTACAGTCTCTATGTTTATGTTGTACTATTATTAAAGAACACCTGGTTTTAAAGTCTTTAAACATATACCATTTACACATTAGATTAGACTCAGGTATTTAATCCAGCTTTAGTTTGTTACTTCACCCCCATGTGGACTGTTTCCCCATAGTGTACAGTATATAGTCCTACAAAATGCCACTTAATTCTTATTTAAAGGTAGGGGAAGTGATTTCACTTTTGTCAGATATCACCCCCAAAAATATTTTTTTTCTGTTAAAATGCTCTATTATAAGGTGTGGAAACCACATATGGAGTTTCCCCCTCCCCCACGTTAGCAGAGGAGCTAATAAAAGTTCCCCAGGTGGAGGGTGAATTCTCCTCCAATCAGGATGGAGCAGCAGGTTCACATAGTGTAGCTACTTTTGGGTGCCCCTAGTGCACCAGGCTGGTACTACACCATGAATTTCAAATCACTTACCCTACCTTTAATATAAATTATGTTCAGAAATAGCACAGGATAGGATAATAATTTTTGTTATTAAAGCAGACACATGATATTGATTTTTTGACTAATTAATTATGAACGGGACTCAAACACACGACATGCTGTCAGGCTACACCTACCTTAGTATACTGTATGTGTTGGCCTGGACCGCTAGGCCAGTGGAGGCCTCCATGCCCTCGCTTTAAACCAGGGTTTTCAACCTTTTTTTACTCCAGGGACCACCATTTATTCAACATTTGAGCCACAGACCACCATTTGATGACAATTTTCACCCCAAAGACCTAAAACTAAAGAATTCTTTTGGTTCTGTTCACAATTCCAGGATGGATTTTGCCAACAAAACAGTGTAAACTTCTTAATTAAATAGTGCTAATTCAGATGATGAATATTTTAACTCTTGAGAGTGTAAAAATGAAACCAAATGGACCCTTGCGGGTCCATTTGGACCCTGGGGACCACCTGGAACCTTCTCAAGGACCACTGGTGGTCCCCAGACCACCTGTTGAAAACCCCTGCTTTAAACACATCTCACATAACATGTCCTTTTATTTATTTTACACACATTGTCAATACTTAAAGCACAAAATGTAATCAATCAATGCTCAAGTATTTTATTGATCTTTTGGGATTTGATTGTTGAGTATTATATAGAAACTAGCTCAGCAGAGTTCCAGTGTGGCGTATGGCTCACAAACATGTCATGGCCTACTTGTGTGAGAGCAGGGCAAGCGACCAGACATACTTACAGAGATGTCTTAATTACCTGCACCATTACATCATCACATAAACTGCCAGTAGGAATACGATCAGAAGAACATTTGTATATAAATGTTGACAAAACTACATGATTTAAAAGCAAGTATTCATATGAATCACAGAAATTTAAAATGTTTTATATATATGTATATATATATATTTGGGTCGATCCTCTTGAAGAATCCTGTTTCACTCCCCTGAAGTTCCGGAGGACAAAAAAATAATAAGCAAAGGAAAAGGTCAATATTCCCTGTGACATAAATATACTTAAAAAGGATCCTGCATAATGAGACAAATATGGATAATACATTATACTTGCCCTCTATAACTAGAACTATAACTAGTTTAAACATACTTAATGTTTGTATCCCAAGGGAGTCGCCATTTTATTGTGCCTGTCACGTGACCTGTCATAGTGATGACAATGAGAGCAGTGGAGTGGACAGGGACAAACAAAAATTATTTCTGAACGACTGATTGGATTGTAAATTAAACACTTCTGGAAAATAACAGAATACACATAAGACATTGTGGTCTGCTGTGTTGCTTTTCGATGTGTACACTGTGTAATGTTATATAGCTATCCAAAGAACAGAAAGTTTGGGTCTGATCGTTGTGAACGTGACGTCACTGTCTGCGAGACTGCAGCTGGGTGCTATTGCAAAGAGGGGCAGTTCTCGCCATGAGAGGCTAGGCAGCCCAGGCAGACGCATTTTGTGTTCTTTAGATAGCTTAATAAAGTGAAATAGTTTGCAATTCGAAAAACACCCACTCAGACAACAATCTGTGACCTGTTTTCTTTTATATTCCTGAACCGATTATATGACATTGATCGCAGTCGTTCATAAATCATGTTTGTTTGCAAGAAATTCGGCATGCTGCCATCCACTGCCATGTATTTGTGCTATAGCTTCCGGTAGGAGTTTTGCCACCCGAGGTGTCATGGACATGCTCATGTGACATCATCATCCTGCGACAGGAGCACTTCCTATTGAGTGAAAGATTCTCTATTTATGAAAGAAATAAAGTATTGAAGGTGTTTTATCTGCATGTTAGTTATAAAAGGTAAATACAGTGTTTTCAGGTATCCTTTTAACAGTGATGTGCGCCATTTTAACACAAGACAGGCAAATCATTTACATCCCCCAAAGCTTCCTACTGGTGTTTCTCAGTTTTCCATCAGATACTGTACAGGGGGGCCCAGATTTACCAAGTGGTACCAAATGGACCCGCTACCCTCTCAGGAAAAAGGGTCTGAAAGAAAAATCATTAACATGGTGAAATACATCTTGACGATGTCATCAGATGTATTTCACCATGATAATGATTTTTAGGAAATACAGAATTGGGGAACTTTTTTTAAATCACGTCCACACAATATCTCTAAGGTATATTAATGACATATTAAAATGTTTTAAATGGGTGGAGTTCCCCTTTAATCTTCATATGTCATTGTACTATATCTTTTCAATTGTAATCATGTAACCATGTATTCTAATCTTGCTGTCATTTTGTTTTGCTTTGTTTCTTACACTGCCATCATATGTCTGATGTTTTATTGTGTCTTACAGGCAGAGCCCTCGTATAAGCTTCACCCTTCATATTAATATGTTCTTTGTAACGTTTAATACTGTGCTGAATAAATAAACACTAAATTGTAAATAACTTTGCTGTATTGGTGACATTGAGATGTCAGTACTTTAGACCATTGTACGGTCATTCTTATTGTTGTTCTTGATACTCACAGGTGATTGGTCCAATTGTTACTGCTTTCAAGGGTACAACGGTGGAAGTGGAGCGCCGACGTCTCCCTGAGCAAATCTGTGAAAGGCGGACATTTTAGGATGTAAGTTAACAACAATGTGCCAACAGGCTGCTTCCTCCCATTACAGCACAGCACAGCATTATTTAATCCATCTATTAGTCCCAGCGCATCGTCTGATAAAGATCCCGTTGTTGTTCGATTTTGGACAGAATTGCCGCGACAACTCTTTTTTTTGTCCCATTCGCACCCATTCAATCCAATGCATTCAAAAGCCTCTCCTGAGATTCTGCCCCTGAATGTCGTTTGCGTACGGGTAAATCAACTAGGGCTAGACGTCACTTCCTGACTTTTGACCCGGAACTTTTTGCTCAGATCGTCAGAGGACAGGTTAGTCAAGACACCAGAAACAGCATGACGTCATTGCACATCCTGTTTAGGAGATCTGGCGCTTCAAAATAAGTTTTTTTTTTTTTTTACCAAATTCACTGGTTTGAGCCGTGGCATATAGCCGAACACGCGATCGCAGTGGGTGTGTTAACAGCAGAGTGTGTAACTCACAGGAGAACATGCTCCTGCTCTCTGGTCACACAGGTGGAGGCTGCAGTGAAGGTAGATATCTCTGTAGTCTCCTTGGAACAGGAAGAGCAGGGCAGAGAAACGAGCCTGGAGGGAAGAGCCGCTCTCAACCAATCTCACCTCACGTCTGTTCACAGGACACCTGGAGCACAAGAAGGAGGATGTTGTGTAGGTCTGTGACCACCAGGGGCGGATCCAAGCATGGGGGGGGGGGGGGGGGGGGGGCAATGCCCCCCTAAATTGGAGTTGCAATTGTTGCAACTTCAACAACAACTGATGTTATTATTGATGCTTTACTTGACTAATAAATGTCCTGGAACTGAAAATGGTATGGGTGCGGCTTCATCACCCGTGTCGCTCCTGCCGCCCAAATTGGGAATGTTACATGACCTGACCTGACCTGCCATCACTATTACACCATTATTATCCATTTCATTCAAAGACAGACACTGACTAACAATATACGTGACTGTTCCTAACCATGGTTTGAGTGATTGGGGAATTTTTCATTTTTGTTTTATTTATCACGTGAAAGCAGCATATCATAGCATCAGAATGATGTATTGGTTGTTGAGTTTGGCCCATCAGTTTTGGAGATATGGATTATATTCAGAGCAGGTTGAGAAAACAGGCTTGAAAGGTTCACTTCTGTGGACCTAACATTACACGTTTAGGGTTCCATTTCCGTTACATGCTAAACCTCTTATCCCAAATCCCTTATTTCTGTTTTTTCTTATTTTACCATTTTGAAAAACCTTTTGGAATATTTCAACATGTCAATCTATTAACACATTGTGAGCTTGTAGCCTGGCCATTTGAACTACTGAAAAATGTTTTTTTTTTTTTTTTTTTTTTTTTTTTTTAGTTTAAAAAGGCAAAGAGGTTAAGCCATAAGGGGTTTAGTGGTAAAGAAAATGGAGCCTTTGCTATATTTCATGTTTAAATGTTAAATTCAGCATTGCTCTAGTATGTGAAGATTTGTACGTTGAACTATTACAAAAAGTTCTTCAAAATAGCAAAAAAGAGATAAGGGGTTTGGGATAAGGGGTTTAGTGGAAAGTCTTTCGCTGTTTCCCCAATGACTCAACCCAGCTAGAACAGTCACATATGGTTTGGTCTTACACACACACAATCACACATTCAATGGTTGCAATTCTCAATCGCTGTGGTGTAGCAGGTATAGTGTAAGGCTTCTCATTGGCTACATGACAGCAAATCAGGTCTGGGCCTTGGGGTAGGCCGAAAAGCCTATACCACCAGCCCTGGGCCTGAGCTTACCAAATAATTAAAACCTGCAAGTCAAAAGGTCCAGAAATCACCTGACCCCCCCCCCCCCCCCCCCCCCCCCCGAAGCTCTTGATGACTGGTTTTAATTATTATGGATATTTATTTGGTAGGCCAAGGCCCAGGCCTGGTGGTATAGGCTTTCAGCCTACCTCAAGGCCCCAGACCTGATTTGCTGCCATGCAGCCAATGAGAGGACTTACACCACACCTGGCTACACCACAGCCATTGGGAATTGCACCCAATGTCAACACTTATAAAATGAAACCTACTTGTCCTGAATGAGGAAGTGTCTCATGGGGTCATCAGGACGGGGCGTGTGAGTGGCGTAGCAGTCCTCCAGAACCACCACAAAGCTTGGATCTGTGATCCCAGACACAGACACTCCTACATACAGGGCAGAGCCCACAGGCAGGGTGACTGGGCCTGCTGCGTAAGGCTCTGAGTAGTTGGAGGTTTTGAACAGCGACATGGAGCCGTTGGCGGATTCACCCACACCTACTGTGGCATTCTCAAGCCTGCCAGGGAAACAGTTAAAGGTTCAACAAGATCAAGAACGATTAAGGGTTAAGTGTTTTGCTCACGGACACTTCGACACATGGCTCGGGGAGAGGTTGGGAATCAAACCTGCAGGGACCTTCTACCATCCAGCCATTACAACAATGATGAGCTCATACCGAATGGATATTTATTCTATAATACACACAGAAGGTCCCAGGTCGAAATCCCACAAGGTACCGTATGACTCTCCTCCACATCATCAGCTACCTTAGTTGGGGTTGGTAAAAGGGCCTTTTTTAGGCTTTTCTATACATGGACGGATTTACTAACCTCTGTCTAGCAACACAGCAACTCACTCACTTTTATAGTCTATTTCCAAAGAGATCAAATTATTTTTGTGCAAGTCAATTCAGCTAGAGAATGATAAAAAAAAATATCATGATTATGTGAATACCAATGTTAAATAGGTCTACCATTTCAGGATATCATTTACTAAAGAATTGTACATTGTTTCGGTACTTTGGTGTTTTACCACAACCTTTCCTACTCTTACTTCATCTGAACTTTAAACAACTATCTTCTCTCTCAATTCAACGCCAATTCATTCAATAATATTTATCTGTAACACTTTTTAAACAATACAATAATACATTGCTTATAATTTGAACAGTAGGGCCTAGATTTTCGTCACCGCTAAACCCCTTATCCCTTAACTTCTTTGTCTTTTTAAACTAATCAAAAAAACATTTTTCAGTAGTTCAAATGACCAGTCTATAAGCTCACGTGTCAATAAAATGGCATGTTGAAATATTCCCAAAAGTTAAAAAAAAAATAGTAGTAAAAAAAAAAAAAAAAAAAAAAAAAAAAAGATAAGGGATTTGGGATAAGGGGTTTAGCATGTAACGAAAATAAAACCCTATGTGTTCTCATGAGGAGTTTGAGGTGACTTGTGTTCTACTCCATGAATAGACCATTTGGCACATTCAATTATTACTCAGGATTTAAACATGTCACACGCTAAAGGGTTTGTATAGTAACTTTGAACCAGTGTTGCCAACTTGGCGCATTTGTCGCTATATTTAGCTCTTTTCCAGACCCCTCTAGTGCCAAAATTAGTGAAAAACTCCTGGCGGAAAATCTAGTGCTTTTTTGCTGGTGAGTTGGAGCGAAATTGGTTGACAGGCGCCAGAGATAAAACCCTTGTTTTTCACCATTTTTCCTTCCTAGAAAGGACCATTGGTAACCAAATGGACCCTTATAGATCTGTAACTCTTGAGAGCGTAAAATGAAACCAGATGGACCCGTTTCATTTTACGCTCTCAAGAGTTCAATTATATTTAATTAATTCTGAATTACCTAATTTTCAAGAATCTACACATTTTAGAAAATGTAGAAGAATTGTTATTTCTGACCAATATTTTGCCAGTTATTTAATTTAAATTAGTCCGAGAGACTAAACTCAAAATCAAACGGCGGTTCCCCGTGGCTAAAGCACAGGATAAATAGTGGGCGCAGGTATGAAAATGGTTGAAAACGCACTGCTCTAGCGTATTCTAGTGCATCTTGGAAGTGCCACTAGTGCATTTTGGATTCTGGCAGTTGGCAACACTGCTTTGAACATACGTTACCATGTACTTACTGAAGGAATGGGCTGATGGGAACGTCCAGGCTCAGCAGGCTGGCGTTGGTGTTCAGAGGATACACACAGGAGAAGGGAAACCTCTTAGGGAGGAAGGAGTCAGGGTTTACATAATAGATGAACAAACTGTTGGAGTAGACGGCATGGGTGCTGTTGGTCTGGAAGACAGAGAGAGAGAGAGAGGGTCAGTGGAGTGGATCATCTACATCAGGGGTTTTCAACAGGTGGTCCGGGACCACCTGTGGTCCCTGAAAAGGTTCCAGGAGGTCCCCAGGCTAAACGATGGAAAGTTGGTTAACCAGGTGTAACTCTTGAGAGTGTGAAAATGAAACCAAATGGACCCTTGCGGGTCCATTTGGTTTCATTTTCACACTCTCAAGAGTTAAAAAAACATTCATCATCTGAATTAGTACTATTTAATTAATTAAGAAGTCTACACTGTTCTGTTTGCAAAAATCCAGCCTGGAATTGTCAACAAAACCAAAAGAATTCTTCAATTTTAGGTCCTCCGTGGCTCAAATGCTGAATAAATGGTGGTCCCTGGAGTCAAAAAGGTTGAAAACCCCTGATCTACATTAAGGTATCAGTATCCACCTCATAATTAAACAGTATATATATCAGTCATACACTAGGGCTGGGCAACAAAATCAATATGTCAATACAGTAAATCACAATTCCTAAATGCCATGATATCAATATTGAATCACCAGGTTCAAAATAGATTTTATGATATTCATGTAGGGTATATTCATTAATGTGTTCATGTCAGAAAGACTGACTGATGTTATCAGGCTGCACTGATGTGTATGATTGGACTTTTTGTTGTTTATATTGTTCAAAATTGCGTTAAAATGTTCTAGTTGATTGAACTTGTCATGGTCCATATTGTTCAGAATTGTTTTAAAGGAAATTCCACCCATTTTCTAGCCTGGCTCAGCCCTGAATCAGCACCTTAACAAATGCTACATTGTATTTTGTAGTATCTATTAAAAAGCCATAAGGAGACATAAGATTTACAGTTTTATCTAAGGCTGTTGAAAATAACAAGTTAATGGCATTCATTTATTTTGAGGTTAATCTGATTACATTTTTTTAACGCAATTAACTCCTGTCCACACTGACTTAACCCACTGAGCATTTTCTCACAGAGTTATGAAGTATAGTTGTAGGATCTACAGTACAAGCATTGTGGGCTTGTAGATTACTTTGATAAATATATTAAAATAATAATAATGAAAAATGTATTTAACATTTCTATCATTTTAGCCTTGCTAGTAGCAGGACTGAACTGTATATATATTTTACCAAACATAACCAAATCTAGAATAATTTTACCAAATTATTCTAGATACAATGAGATGAGTTATAGTTATACACTATAACTGTATAGTACAGGGGTTTTCAACAGGTGGTCCAGGGACCACCAGTGGTCCTTGAGAGGGTTCCAGGTGGTCCCCAGGCTAAATGATGTAAAGTTGGTTAACCAGATGTAACTCTTTGAGACTCTTTCACACTCTCAAGAGTTAAAATATTCATCTGAATTAGCACTATTTAATTAGCGAACAAGACCAAAAGAATTCTTTAGTTTTAGGTCTTTGGGGCTAAAATGTCATCAAATGGTGGTCCTCCGTGGCTCAAATGCTGAATAAATGGTGGTCCCTGGTGTCAAAAAGGTTGAAAACCCCCTGATATAGTACATAATAAAGTGGATAAGTCCTTTTTTGTAATAAAAATAGCCTTCACACATTCACTACTAACAAAAACAATGGATTATAACAACAAGTTATCAGACAGATTGTCACCGTCAGTATGTTCCCGCAGGTGTCAGCATGGCGGACCACCCAGTACCACACTGTCCCACCGTTCTGTGAGGACCACGAGCAGCGCGGGTCAGCCAGGTGACCGGACGATCCGTTCAGACCAGAAGAGACCAGGCCAGGGAGACTCAGACCAACTAGGATCTGTCTCTGACCGCAAAGGACTTCAGGATCTGGAGTGTGATGGATCAAAGAGGAGGAACAAGATGATGGGTTCAAAGACAGAAGAGAGCGCTATAAACATGTTTGTTCTCAATAGCTACTTTCCATAAATGTAATTACTATGTTGTGTGAACTTGTGAAATAATAAAATGTGAAATAATGGCATGATAAAACATTGTTACTAGGCTGGAGGAACACATGAGCATCACAATGGCAGTGGCGTTTCTAAGCAATTTGGAGCCCTAGGCAAGATTTTCCCTGGGATCCTTTTAATGCATGTCTGGTGGTCGCCCTTGTTGTCACCCCTCTCCCCTCATGGCGCCCTAGGCAACTGCCTAGTCTGCCTAATAGCAAAAAAATGCCCCCGTGTACATGTTATATAGTGTATATTCATGTTTACCTTCACCGGGTGGAGTGGTCATTTTGGTCATTGTAGTCGGCACGGTAGTTGTGGTCGCTGTGGTCGCCGGTGTGGTATTTGTGGTTGGTGTGGTCATTGTGAGACCTCTATCCCATGCATCTGCTGCTTTGGAGAACAACATTCAGGCCTTCAAAATGAATATGTCCAAAAAACTGTCTCTTTCTACCTTCCACACAGCTGCAGACACTCACTGCTCTAGCCTCCTGGACTGAAAGAATATCTGGTTGTTTCCTTAGGTTGTCACAAATAACATTACGAAAATCATTTTTAATACTCAATCCAATGAGGACAAATCACATCTGGATCTCATCTAATTCTGATTTTTACACCTGCATTACGGCTAGATTACATTTACCTGTACAGGACTAAAAGGAGAATTCCACATCATTTTTTATCTTTATTTGCAGTTATTATTGTTTAAGTGGTCCAGGTGTTATAATAATAATATAATGGGGCCCATTGGCCCCATTATAAGCTTATTTTGGGGTAGGGGGAACAGCCATAAAGGAGTGTTTTCACAAAATAACACCTGGACCACTTTTTTTTCCAAAAAATTAACTGCAAACCGCAAAGATTAAAAAAGAATTGTGTAGAATTCTCCTTTAAAACATTTTGACAATAGACCTGCGCAGTGACGTCTATGAGGAAAATGAATGAGGATTGCATTTTTGGAACCATGGGCGGTGGCGTCACTGCGCAGCTCTATAGGCCATAGGAAACACATGAGGTTTACAAGGCAGTAATGTATGTATACTTACCTTCACTGGGAGTTACAGTAAATATGGTTGGTGTGGTTGTTGTGTTTGGTGTGGTCGGCAAGGTCGTGGTTGGTGTAGTGGTTGCCATGGCCGTTGTGGTTGCCATGGTCGTTGTGGTTGCCATGGTCGTGGTGGTCGTGGTGGTTGGCATGGTTGTGGTGGTGGTTGTGGTGGTGGTGGTTGTTGGAGGTGCTGCAATGGAGGGAAACATTCAGGCCTTCAACATGAAAACCCAATAATTACAGTGTGGAGTGATTGATTAAAGGACGACACTGTATAACTGCCAGAATAGATCCATTTCTATGTCCAAAGCTGCCATTTTCTACCTGAGAGTCCACCTGGGAGTTTCCTATGCTCTATTTTGTTGTCAATTAATTCATTTGAATCATCTGTGTGGATGGAGATCTTATATACTTAAAGGTAGGGGAAGTGATTTCACTTTTGTCAGATATCACCCCCCCCCCCCCCCCCCCCCCCCCCCCCCCCAAAGAAATCTGTTAAAATGCTCTATTATAAGGTGTGCAGACCATATATGGAGTTTCCCCCTCCCCCACGTTAGCAGAGGAGCTAATAAAAGTTCCCCAGGTGGAGGGTGAATTCTCCTCCAATCAGGATGGAGCAGCAGTTTCACATAGTGTAGCTACTCTTGGGCGCCCCTAGTGCACCAGGCTGGTACTACACCATGAATTTCAAATCACTTCCCTTAGCTTTAAGTAGGAAACTAATGAGACCCTTCTGAAACCTGATTTCTGCCAGGTTGTGTTCGCCCATTATTGCTTACAGTAAGTAAACTGTAAGAAACTTGTGGATGGACACAGGTATTATTACTAATTTGATTGATCACTTCTTGAAAGTTCATACAATCCTCATATATGAGAGAATAAAGTTAATATAAGATCTATAATATTCTCTTGTAAAGAGAAACATAATATAAAATATTAAAAACAAGTATAAGAGCCCTAGTATTTTTTTGTAAAGTGAAACATATATAATTCCCATATGTGACATAAAAATCCATCTATATATCCTTAAACATAGGCCCTTATCCCTTAACTTCTTTGCCTTTTTAAACTAGTAAAAAAAACATTTTCAATAGTTTAAATGTCCAGTCCAAAAGCTCACAATGTGTCAATACTGTATATTGGCATGTTGAATGAATTTCAAAAAGTTTATCAAAATAGTAAAAGAGGGAATAAGGGTTTTGGGATAAGGTGATGAAAATGTCAATTCAGCTTTACTGATTTCAACACACATTCCACTAACACTTCCATTAATAAGACCAGATGTTCATACTCTACCTGTTATGTTATGAATTACCTGAACAAATAACACCAGCATCTTCAGCATGGCCACAGTTGTGGTTTCCGTATCCTTTAAAAGGGCAGGATGAGAGCCGGGATTCGTAGCCTCTACAGCCGACATTATCCATCCAGATTCTGCCAGAACCGGATCCGTAGCGTGATGTAGTTGTCAAAGCTCTGCCACAGCCTGCATGTCTACACGCTACCCTGGCGTCGTTCATGTCCCACCAGTCATCACACACCGTCCCCCAGCGACCCGCATAGTACACCTGTAATCTGCCTGCACAGGAGTGTGGACCGTTGACCAGCCTCACTGGAAAAAAACAAACAAACAAAACCACAAACAAAAAACCTGAGGATTAGTAGCGTGAAATAAATTCATCTTCAAAAGAAAAAGCCACATGCAGAACTACTGTCCTTATAATACAAAATACTAATACCCTATTGGCCTGAATATAAGACTATGTTTTTTTCCCATAGGAAATATCCCAAAAATGGAGTCGTATTATATACAGGGGCTATACTATTTGACATTCAATTATTTTTTCTGTAAATGGGTCTTGAAAAATGAAGGTTGTCTTATAAACGAGCCGTCTTATATTCGGGACAATACGGTAGTTGGAGCCGGACTAGCCATGTATCGCATGAAGCACCAGCGTCATGCAGCATCTTAATCCAGTTGGATGGCTGATCGCTACATTTACATCCATAACGCGTACATAGACATTCCGTTTTCAAATATAAAGTACTCACGAATGTTTCTACAGGTGTTCGACACTTATTGCACCAGAAATTAGGATTACATCGTGCTGCGTTGTTTCATAAAACGCATTTTTATCAGAGCTTTTCTTCCTCCATTGGCTTTCTATTGCATGCGCCCCCTAGCGGCGGAGAGGAGCGTTGCACTCTGAACACTGGGTGTGTTCCATATATTCACACTGACCGCACTGCCAATACAAACTAATAGGAGGATGTGCTCCCGGTGTGCATCTGTGTGTTTACCAAACTTACCCCAACCCAGAAAAGTAGCACCGAGGAGCTGGGATAAAAAAGCTTTTTATTAAACAACGCGACGCGCAGCTATCCTAATTTCGGGTGTCTAACACCCGTAGAAACATGTGTGAATATTTGAAAACGGAATGTTTATGTACACATTATTGATGTAAAATATAGCCATCCGCCAAAAACTCTTTCAAGATGGTGCATGATAATGACAGTTATGTTTCACGGCTAGAGCTGGACTAGATTTGACTTATTGTGGCAAGTTTGGGAATTTTGGCCTGCTTTATCTATGGGTATTGGGCAAACTAAGTTGGCATGGTCTACAGCAGGGGTTTTCAACCAGTGGTCCAGGGACCACCAGTGGTCCTTGAGAATGTTCCAGGTGGTCCCCAGCTAAGTTGGTTAACCAGATGTATCTTTTGAGAACGTAAAAATGAAACCAAATGGACCCTGGCGGGTCCATTTGGTTATATATACAATAATATAAAAGATATATATAAAAGATATATATACAATAATATAAAAGAAAAAATGATCTTATATGAACTCCACCAACTGGGAATACCAGACTCTTTACTGAAATGTGCACTTGGGCAACTCTAAAGCAAAAGCCCAACATTTCATTTAACTACCACTAGTGTCAACCCCTTACGCCAATTGCAATTGGACTGGCATATCTGCCAATACCAATATGACCTGATAATGACAACTAAGCGCTGATACCAATACTTTTCCGATACCCATACAGTATTTGTCGATACCAATATGACCAATAAAGGGCCGATACCAATAAAGTATCGGGACATCCCTAATGAAAATCTAGGCCTTGGACTCTAGTTTAGCGTACTGACCTATTAGAGCAGTAGCAGTCTGCAGAGACAGCAGCAGCAGTAGCAGAACACCGGGAACTGTCATCATGGACCGCATCCTGAAGATCACATATGAAAGAAAGAGAAAACATAGTATTAAAGCAATTACAACATGGCTGAATGAAAAGTGCTCAAATCTCACACAACCTGATGCATGAGAATCACAACTTCTGCAGTAACAGAAAGCTCTGCAGACATCGTCTCCACTGGCCAGTGCCTCTCACCTGCAGTAGCCTGTTTGAAAGCAGAGCATGTCAGGGGCCAGCATTTATACAACTTTGTTGTGTCACATGGCACAACATTCTGCACCTGTAAAAAAAATGAAACAACAAAAGACACGTGTAACACCAAATTTGTCCACGTCAGGAACACAATCATGCACACGCAGCCACGCACGTACACACTTCTCTACGAGGAAATATTGCTACGTTGAAACAAGAGCTAGCCTGTGTCGCCATGTTTTTTTTTCTTTGGTATGCATTTCCATCATGATTAAGGGGCTAAAATGTCATCAAATGGTGGTCCGTGGATCAAATACTGAATAAATGGTGGGCCCTAGTGTCAAAATGGTTGGTCTGAGTCTTATCACTTTTATCTTGAATTTAAATTAATATTACGCAGACTTTAGTCTTGGCCCTCCACAATACTTCATCTATCTCATTTGGCCCCTTGGGAAAAATAAATTGCCCACCCCTGGTTTACAGCATTCGTGAACGTTGTACACAACACAACAAAACAATGGGGGCATTATTAATCTGAGCAATCCCCAGAATATAATGTTCACTGTTCCTTGTATGTTTTTTACTGTTCCTGTTCCTTGTATTTGTTTTTGTCTCCATCAAGCCGAAAGGTGAGGCAGGGCTTGACACTAACACTTGCCCGCTTGCCCGGGGCAAGTAAAAAAAATGGTGGGGCAAGTGAAGACTGCTACCTGGTTGCCCGATCGGGCAAGTGTGCAACTTAGTGCACTATAACACAACACAAGATAAATTAGTCTTGAAGGCAGTCATTGCACTCTGCCTCTGTGTCTTTCACTGCTTTCTAGATATCTCTACCTATCTCTCTCCCAGGTCCATTTGGTTCCAAACTATCATTTTGCTGGGGTCAGGGACCACTGGGTCTGTGACACTATGGGCTAATTAAGATGAACTCAAGAGTTACATCTGGTTAACCAACTTAGCTGGGGACCACCTGGAACCCTCTCAGGGACCACCTGTTGAAAACCCCTGGTTTAAAGCACCCAAGTAGGAAGTAAACTTAAATGCAAAATTTACATTATATTTTTGGGGGGCAAGTGACCATGACCTGAGGGCAAGTAGAACCTGACTTGCACTTGCCCGATGGGCAAGTGCCTCAGAGACCTTAGTGTCAACCCCTGTGGGGAGTATGTTTTGCACTCTCACCGTCCGTGTGTGCGTCTGGGTGTGTACACTACAGCAACCTTAAAACCAATCGCTGCCAAACTGTGCACACTTGACGGAGGTGTCCCATATTTCATAATCCACCCTAATTGGCTATTCACTTTCAAAGATTGGCCTGTATAGAAAAAGGATCAAATGATGAATGCAGCAGGCGATTCACATGAAATCTTTAACACACTTTCTTACTGCATTGAAAATACAGGTACTCTCTATCCCACCTGCCCTGCCCTGGAGACCTATGCCCAGAAGGTAGCATTTAGTTACTAGCTTAGTAGATCATGGTTAAAACTGAGGTTAGGGTTAGGGATATTTAAAAATATGTTCCTCGTGTACTTAAATTGTATGCTAAAACAGCTTTTAAAGCCACCTTCTTAGTATATAAACAAAAACAAAGTAGATTCATACAATATAGAGTATCACCGAAACTCACATAGTTTTATTTTTTAGGAAAATGTTAACTTTATTAATTTATTTTGAATGATCAATTTTTAATCACTGAAACATCATCATCATTATTTTAAATTTCTTGTCCATATTTGAGAATTCACCCATCACTGTCATCCAGGGGGAGGTGAGGCCCCATCTTTTCGGACACAGGGTATCTTATTCCTCAGGAGGTGAGGTGAGACGTGCAAACCTTTTGGCTACGTGTCTGTTTAGCTCATGAAAATGGTTCCTTGTTTGGGGTTGATTATTAGGTTTCTTTCCTCTGTGGTGAGGGGAAATTTTCTGCTACGTGACATTTGACAAGTTGCGAACCCTAACCGTAAAAAACAAATACAAGGAAAAGGAACAGTAAAAAAAAATACAAGGAACAGTGAACATTATATTCCGAGAATTGCTTGGATTCTATTCTATTGCTAAAACAATGGAGGTGTTGTGTCCGTGGATCCAAATCCAGATAATAGGGAATTAACATTTTCATGAAAATTATTCCTAATAAATGGAACATATTTTTTTAAATGTCCTGTCTACATTTGGAATTACATTTTGGGAAGACAACTACGCAAAAAAAAAGACTTGACAAAAGTGGTTTTATTAAAGTAAACCAGTGGCCTGCTTATTTTGTGGGAAAGGAGGAAGGTCATTCTAAACTTGGGTTTAGTGAGTGGCAGCGCTATGAGAGGTGAATTTACGAGATCCACGAAGTGGACTTGGTCCCTTTCTCATTTTTGTAATTTTTCTTCTTCTCCTTCTGCCAAAAACAGCTGTTCTGGCTGAACCATGCAGTCGGTTTTCGCAAAATTTGGTAATCTGGTAGAGGGCGATGCCAAATGGTGATGATCTAACTGGCCAAATGGTGGCACTATAGCACTCAACTGAAAATGTAAACTTTGTGAGCGACTGCTGTTAAGTTTAAGGCTAAGATTAGGGTTAGGGTTTGTTGCCAAACGAAAGAAAATCCAAACACCATTTGATGCTCCCGAATTATATTTTACTTAGATGGTAACGTTTCGGGCCGAAGCCCTTTCTCAGACCTTTCCTCAGGCCAGAAAGGTTACCATCTAAGTAAAATAATATTCGGGAGCATCAAATGGTGTGTGGATTTTCTTTAATTAGTTTAGTTGGGTTCTATTTTTAATCCAGCACCATACCCAGGTTGGGTTTTTTGGATGTGCGTGTTCTTTTCACTATTATTAGGTTTAGTTGCCCCCAATAAAGGACAAGGATTCAGGAAAAAGGTTGGGGTTCCGGGCATCTTAAAAGGGTGAGACTGTAGTGGTGGTGACAAAAATTATCTCTCCGTCTCTCCCAAGATATGTCAACTCTTTGCTAGAGATTCATCACCTCTGACCCTGAGATCCTGTTCATATCCTATAAAAATAAAGTCTCCTAAACAAACAATATTATATTCTTTTTAGTAAAAAAGAATATAATATTGTTTTACCATAAGACGTCTTCTGAGTTGAGTGTGGCTTTCCCACATGCAAGCACGCATGCACGCACGCACGCACGCACGCACGCACGCACGCACGCACGCACTCCCAGTGAAAACTAAGTACACCAAAGGCGTTTCCTGATCAGATAATCAGCCAACCAGCTTCGGCGTACTTACTTTTCACCGGGAAAACAAGTCAGGCGACTGTGGCTTCTCTACAGTATATAAAGCTCCACATGGTTTCTGACTCCAACTAATTGTGCAGCCATGTTCCTGAACATCCATGCTGTGGTGCTCATGGCTCTCTGCTCAGTGCTGCCTGTGTCAGCCTACTACTACAGAGTCAGAGTCTCCAACGGTCGCACCTGGGGCAGCTGGGGTTCCACCGAAACTTGTCCAAGTGGCTCTTACGCTGTTGGATTCAAAATACAGGTGAGACTCTAATTTACTCTAAAGCAAGGGTTTTCAACAGGTTGTCCAGGTTGACAACCAGTGGTCTTTGAGAGGGTTCCAGGTGGTCCCCAGGCTAAATGATGGAAAGTTGGTTAACCAGATGTAACTCTTTGAGAGCGTAAACATGAAACCAAATGGACCCTTGTGGGGCCATTTGGTTTCATGTTTACACTCTCAAGAGTTAAAATATGCATCATGTGAATTATCCCAAGTCTACACAACTAGAGAATGTAGAAGATTAATGGTCATTTGGATCTGTATGTTTGACTTTGTTTTGTCTGAAATCCAGCCTGGAATTGTGGACAAAAGCAAAATAAATCTTTAGTTTTGGGGTCTGTGGGGCTAAAATGTCATCAAATGGTGATAACATGGCTGAAATTCTGAATAAATAGTGGGCCCTGGTATGAAAAAATCTATAGGCCTACCAATGTTTCATCTCAAAATATAGTGAGTGATATTCTGATAACATTAAAACAGGGAAAAACTTCTCCTCCTCTTCCTACTACTACTACTGTCTACAGGTGGAGCGTAACCAGTACGGTGGCGATGACACTGCTATGAACAGCATAAGGCTGTATTGTTACGAGAACGGGAGGTACCGCGGTACTGTGACGTCAAAAGAAGGACGGTGAGCATGAGACGCCTAGAAGTTCACATTTTTACACAATATTCGCACACTTCATTCATGAATTTTACACATGTCGGACACATTTTGAACTTTTTCCAACGTAAACAATCCTCAATCCTACTAGGCCTCCATTGTCATACAAAAGCATAGGTATCAAAAATCACAAGGAAAGAGAGGATGTCCGCACACTGTTCTTGAGCTCCATTAAATTTATTCTGTTTAGGTTTCAACGTTTCGACCCCATTCGGGTCTTCTTCATTCCTGAAGAAGACCCGAATGGGGTCGAAACGTTGAAACCTAAACAGAATAAATTTAATGGAGCTCAAGAACAGTGTGCGGACATCCTCTCTTTTCTAAGTATGTACATATATTGTCCAGCACCTGTCACCATTTTTTGAGATGTGCGTGCTACCCAGTCCATTTTTTCTCAAAAATCACAAGCTCAAAATAAATAGTATAAGTTTAATAGACGTAATAATAATCTTATGTATTCATGATTCCACTTGCTGACTGGCTGTGGGGTGATTGTACAAATTGGCGTTTCTTGTGAAAGGCAGGAATAAAAAAAAATCTGAATTAATGATTAATAACAACAACATTACTCTTTATACTTTAAGCATCATGTGACATGATGGTTAAAATGGTTTTAGTCGAGCGTTAATTTTGTACACATCAAAAAACACTCCTTGGCCTAAAAACGTCCATAGCCACTTGCCCAAACGTCTATGATTGTTTTACCTCAAAACTAATGCTTGGAATGAACTCAGTATCATAAAAAAACTAATTTGACAAGCTACATGCTTTTACTAGCTACTTAAAGCATAAGCAAAGTTTGACTTTTTTTCTCCCAAAGGTTGTTATTAATGGTAGGGTCACAAAAACCATAAAACAAATTTCCCAATACAGCTGGTCAGCAATAAGATTCATGAATGATTTGTATATACTGTATGTAGCAGGTTGCTACAGCCTCTGTAGTGATGGCCTTTGGTCTAGTGGTTAAGATGTTGGACTTTAACACGGGGGACCCAGGCGTTACAATCAGGGGCGGATCTAGGCATGGGCATGGGGGACTGGCCTAAATGCCCAGTCTGCCCCACCAAACATGATGGCATGCAAAACAACCCAAGATATTTCAAATTAAAGTGTTTCCATTTAAAATGATTTGAAACACTACTACTGCTACTAACTAACTACAGCTGTGTCACCACTAAACCAACAGCATTTCATCATTGAAAACAGAAAACTCTCTGAGTCAGACCTTTAGCTTTATGCATGCTGCGTGTCTGTTGCAACTTCAACAACAACTGATGTTGTTATTGATGCTTTACTTGACTAATAAAAGTCCTGTAACTGAAAATGGTATGGGTGCGAGCCGCTCCATACCCTTTTCTCTTGCACCCCCCCCTCCCAAATCGGAAATGTTATATCCGCCCCTGTAGACTATATAATCAGCCAATTTAAAAGACGACTTATCAAACAAAAGAAGCCTTTCGGCTGCCGGACTAAAATAGTTTGTGTTTTTCTATCCTATAGCTGGGGGAGCTGGACCAGCCAACGGAGGTGCAGTGCAGGGGCGTTCACGGCTTACCAGCTGAGAGTGGAGGGCAATCAGGGGTCAGGCGATGACACGGCCGTCAACAACATCCGGTTCAGGTGCAGCAGCGGTCAGATCCTCACCGGCCACGGCATGTCCTGGGGGAGCTGGGGGAGTTGGAGCTCACCGTGTTCCGGCGGAGGGAAGATCTGTGGGCTCAGGACCAGCGTGGAGCCCAAGCAGGGCTGGAGAGACGACACCGCTCTCAATGATGTCAACTTTGTTTGCTGTGTTTAAACCATACCTGGGCATTATGCGGCCCGGGGGCCAAATGCGGCCCTTTGGCTGACTCTGACCGGCCCGGGGACCACCAGTGGTCCTTGAGAGAGTTCCAGTTAAATATGGAGAGTTGGTTAACCAGATGTAACTCTTTGAGAATGTAAAAATGAAGCCAAATGGACCCACAAGGGTCCATTTGGTTTCATGTTTACACTCTCAAGAGTTAAAATATTCATAATCTGAAATTACCTAAATCTACCTTACCTTATCTACACAATCAGAAAATGTGGGGCTAAAATCTCAAATGTATCTCAAGTGGCCCCTTGGGGAAAATAATTGCCCACCCCTGGTTTAAACTAAGGGTAGGACCACTTTTTTGGGTGTAGTTAGTAGTTACCTCGTCACCATGCAATTCCAAACGGTGCCATGTCATTATTCCGACCTCCCATTGTTCCGAATTTACCGAATTAGGCGCAAAACCCTCCAAACGTAACCCTAATCCTAAACCTCCAAACCTCAACCTAACCTCACAGACCGTTGAGCGTTGGGGGTTTTAGGATTAGAGTTACGGTAAAAAATCCTATAGGATTCCAATAGAAAAGTCCTATCAGATTTTGGAACAATGCTATTAGATTTCCAATAGGATTCCAAAAGGATTTTCCCCAAAATACTAAAGGAATTCTAAAAGAAAATCCTACAGGATTCTTATATGATTCCTATTGGATTTGTTCCAAAATCTGATAGGATTTTTTTTTTTTTTTTGTACTAGAGAAGGGTAGGGTTTTGCTACAAACATGCCTAAACCCTTCTCTAACCCTCATCCTCACCATAACCACATCAAGCAGGTCGCAGCTGATAGTGGATTTCATCCTCACCATAACCACATCAAGCAGGTCGCAGCTGATAGTGGATTTCATCCTCACCATAACCACATCAAGCAGGTCACAGCTGATAGTGGATTTCATCCTCACCATAACCACATCAAGCAGGTCACAGCTGATAGTGGATTTCCAGCGCATGTTGGGACTAATGGGAGTTCTGATCTGTGGGACTTCAGTACTTAGATCAGTCCCCATTCCAAATGTGGACAAGAAATAAAAAAAATAAAAAAATAAAAAAAATCTCCCGGTGAGTAGAAATTGATAATTCAAAACATCCCCCACATTGACTTAAATTGCATAGTAAAACAAAACAGCCATGTAAACAAACAAGCACAAACTATGCTGGTTCACCAAAACTCAGACAAACCTGGACCGGATATGTGATGCAGATGCAGATCTTCAAATACCTGTAGTAAAATCAAACAGGCACTTAATATTTTTTATCTAATTTCTAATCACAGGAACATTTCTTATCCACATGTGGAATTATATCATGCAAACGTGACAAAAAAGTGCTCTACCCTTTAAGTCCAGTAGTTTTCAACCCTGTCCATGTCAGACCAGAGTCTAGTGACATTTACAGCCTCCCACAGCCAAAACTAAAGAATATTTTCTTGCCGTTGGAAGAGGATTTTGTCAAAAACATACATGGTGTTGGCATAATAATTTACTTACATCTTAAGAGTATAAAATAATTGTCCATTTGGTTTCATTTTACTCTCTCAAGAGTTAATGGTCTATCTAGGGACCATTTGGTTACCAACGCTCAATTTAGCTTGGGACCACCTTGAACCGGCCTCCAAGGACCACTGGTTGAAAGCCACTGCCAGTCTATTGATCTACTTACCGTTGAAGCTCTCTGTGAGCTGTTGGTTGTGATTACATATTGTTCTTAGTGAAAACAGCTCTCTCTTTCCTCTTAATTTCCTGATGATTATATTAATTACCTAATCAAATAAAGTCTTGCATTCTACAAGGGATTGTTGTCTGGGTGATTGACTTGAGTTTTCATCTGTATAGGCTTGTGTAAATAAATGAGTTGAACCTTTTTTGATGAGAATACTCTGATGGAGACTCTCAGCCTAAAATGCATCACTGTTTTGGAAATATAAATATAACATTACCATAGGTCACCTACTGTATATGTGCTCGATCATTCTGTTAATGTCTCCATCTAGTGGTCAATGTCCAGCTCTGACCATGGAATCATGAAAACCTCCTAGTTTGATATGGCACTGTGCTACTTAAAGCATAATGGCATTTAGAAAATATTTTCTTAAATAGAATCTCAATGGTGGACGTCAATGGTACTGTAAAGTGTGCTTTTAAAGCTTTCCCCCCAGACAATTCCTTTTTATCAGTTATATATTGGATATATTGAAGATACAAAATGATTTTTTTGCAACTAGTCCTAGGTTGACCCCTTTTGTTCCATATGCCTGTACTAATAATCACACATGCTTAGGATAACATTAGTTATTTACTTTATTGTTTTGAAAAGTTGAGTGTGTTTAGTCTTTTTTAAGATATTTGTTTAAAGGCCCTTTCTACATTTTGTTTTTAAGTATTTTTCTAATGCCGATGGTGACATGAACATCAGAACCAGACCATAGAGACTACAACAGACACTTTAACACCAACTATGGACTAGGCCGGGTTCGAACCGACAACCTTGCGGTTCATGGTGGCCACTGTACCTCTGATCCACCGCTACCCGCTGTGGTAATACTGTTAAATGGCAGAATACAAAATGACAGAAGTTACACAGACTGAGATATATATAAAAAGCAGTTTTCAATAAATATTTTCACAGGTCCTTGACAATTGTTTTACTTAGTATGAGATCAAAATATACTTAAAGTAGGAAAGTACTCACCATGCAGATTCGCAGAATGTTTTCAATTTTTTCACACAGGTAGAGATGTTGCCTCCTGGTGTATTACTTGAACTTAGAGCGCCATTGTTTGACATTTTACATTCAAATCCACTGCCAACATACTAGGGCATTAACCAAACACGTTTTTTGCTAGTCGAACTCAGTTACATTATGACATGAAAAATGAGCAATCAACCTACAATCACTGCCAACACCACAGCACACATCCACAATGCCTGCTGCAGAAAATTGAAAATATATATTAAAAATTATTATTACCGAATAACGAATAATGAATTAATAGTGTCGAATAGTGTTTTGCTAGTCGAATAATCGACTAGTTGAATATTTAGTTAATGCCCCACAACATACCCTGACCAAGAGATAATTCTGAAGAAGACACTGATAACAGACAACTCAGCTTCTCTGGTTTATTGATTCAACTAGGATCTTCCTCAGGAATATTGTGGAATATTAGCTATAAAAATGAGCTGTGACTCATGGCCCCTGAGCTCAAACCAATTATCCAATTTATATCACAGAGTCATAATAAACATTTTGTCTCAGAATGGCCATGCTCTGCCTCCTAACCTTAGGTTGGGTTAGGTTGAGCGTCAGGGATTTAGGCTTAGGGTTACGGTTGGAGGGGTCTAGGGTTTTGCTACAAACATGGCTAAATCCTTCTCTAAACCTAAACATAACCGCAAGCACGTCGCCACGCTGACACAGGGCTGAATGAGGATTTCCACATTTTCATCTTATCAGTGCAATGGTCAGTCTGCTCCCAGACAACATGCCTCCTGGATAAGATCGGCTAATAAGCAGCCTCCTGGGAATTATCGCTTGATAGCGGTCAAAGCGGGGAAAACTTAAATGTAAGCACAGGTGGTTGTACAGTACGTACCAGCTTGGCAGTTCTGTCCTGAAGCTCCTCCCACGGTGCAGACTCCAGGTTCCATCGTTCCTCGGAACATCTCTGTGGTGGAGCTGCATCGACAGGAATGTTCTGCTATTGTTGTGTATGTGGAATGAGTCCCACTGGACTGTGCATGGCAGGGGCGTCCATCTCCCTGAGTCAGGCCTGGGCCTGACCGCATACCATAACAAGACTTCTGTTCCCCACACTATAGAAAATGTAAAACATATTCAAAATTATTATTAGCAAAAAATCACTGGAATTAATTAATAATTGAAGAGTTGAATATTTAAATAATGCACGCTTTCTCACACACACACACACACACACACACACACACACACACACACACACACACACACACACACACACACACACACACACACACACACACAGAAAAGGAAAACTTAAACAGAGTTGAATAGAATAAGTTACATACTTGTATTTAACTAAAGTATACAAGGGTATCTATAAGCCTAGGCCTCCGTTGGCAACACTACAGAGCAGGTACTTACAGATATGGGTCCTTCTGATGATGGGACGCAGACATAGTGTTGCGGACATCTCTTGAACTCGCCTGTTTTTTTTCCTCTCACATGTGGGCATCGGGGAAGCCCCTCCATGGCGGGGTGCATACCGGAGGTAGTGGTCATGGTGCTTGGAGGAATACTGGAAAACTCTGCCCAAATAAAAGTCAGACCAGCCGATATGTTGTGACATTGAGGAGTCAGAAAGCTGAGCCCTCTGGAGGGAGGGCTGTTTCAGCCTGAAAGAGGGACAAACTGGAGTTTGAAATGCATTGTTTTCAACGATGGCGGTGCAAATAAGAGCTATGTAAACATGTTTTAAAGCATTGCACAGTGACAACTAAAGTCTCTAATGTCTAGGCTGTAGGACTACTAGTAGTATAAAACATTCTAAAATAAAACGATGTACGTATAATCATCAAAGCTGGGTTGTTAGTGTGTATGCTGTACTAAATGACGTAAAATAAAGGGATTTATGAACTTCTCCAGTTACCGCTTGGAGTCGAGGGACATGGCTACCACTGAGCCCCTATTTTGATTGTTTTAACTATCAGGTCTTAAGTCAAAACCTGGGGCTGTGTCAAAGCTGTTTGCCGCAGCAAGGGGTGGCAAGGGGTGCCCCCCTGCCTAAATGCCCTGACACGATGGTATGCAAAACAACCCAAGATATTTCAGTGCTTAGGCCTGTATTTAAAATGAATTAAAACACTACTACTGCTACTGACTAACTACATCCGCCCCTGATAGCCCCCCCTGTCTAAAGTCTCCAATCCAAAATGCACATAATCATCAGGAGAGAGGAAGCAACGCATACATACCAGAGCCTATGGCACTGATACACACCACAACTCATGTTGGGTTAAAGTTGGAGCTGATCTGGTCTTGCAGGCGCCGCTCTGTAATCTCCACAACGGCCACTAGAGGGCGCTGCAGCCTGCTTTGAGACAGGGTCCTGACATTCCATTTATAATGGGCTGTGGGGAAAAGAATATCTGAAGTAGCCTAACAGATCTACAAGCATCTTCAAAGCATCGTGCTGCTGTGTTGTGAGCTTGTAGATCTGCTATTTCTGTGGGCGTCACCTATCAGTCTCCTCGCTAGTGGAGTGGAGATGAGGATTAATAAATCTGGAAGTAATTCCGGATTCAGAAGTGTTTTTCTCATTCATTTTTCTCATAGACTTTTCAAAAATAATTTATATAAAGATGATTTCGCCACGGACAAAGCCAACTCGGGTTGTGATAAATCACGATGACACACACAATATCATCATATAATATCTAATTAGCAAGACGTAGAAAACGGCATGATACAAGAGTTTTTATTTTGTTTTTCATCTTAGAAATGATTTGATCGTCCCAAAAGATTGTGTGTGTCATCATGATTTGTCACGACTCGAGTTGGCTTTGTCCGCGGCGTGATCGTCTTCATAGAAATTATTTTCGAAAAGCCTATGAGAAAAATGAATGTGGAAAACACTTCTGGAACCGGGGCGGTGACGTCACTGCGCAGGTCTTTAGTAAACGCTGCGTTTGTGCTCTAGAAAGGGCAATGGTTTTACTCAGGGGTAAAAAGGGCAGGGTTGAAGCCCCCTTTTGATGTCTGCTTCCATGCAGGGGCGTTTTTGCCATTGGGAAGACTAGGCAGTTGCCTAGGGCACCATGAGCGGAGGGGGCGACATTTAAAACACATAAAGTTCTTTAGTTTAAAAATAGTTCATAATCGTATCCAGGGATTTTTTTTCCAGGGAAAACCTTTCCTAGGGCTCCAAATTGCTCAGAAACGTCCCTGCTTTGAGAAACACGACTGAAAACTCACAACATCACATCAAATAAAGTCTGCAGAGTCAGAATCACTGATTTTATTTTTCTGTTCTTTTTTTATTGAATGGAGTGAAACATCTACATAAAACAAAGAGGCCTCTCAGTACAAGTACTTCACAAAAAAAAAAAAACATTTTTTATTTTTTATTTTTTAAACTATAAAGATTTGTTTTTGATTAAATCATTTCTGTACATTTTGTAAGATATGTTCTGAAACAAAAAAATAAAAGAAAATAAGAAAAAAAAAGAGGCATAACGAGGCCTTTTGTCTCAAGCGGACCCCCCTCCCCCCAAAAAAATAAAAAAAAATAAAAGATAAACAAAAAAATGGTGTCCAAAATGCCAGTAGTCGTGAGACACGAACAGACCTCACCTCCTCCAACGTTCAATCCAGAAGCTCAGAAAAAGGCCAGGCGTTAATTTAAGGATATTTAACCAAACTTGTACCTTATTTTAACAGACCTTCCATAAGCCTTCAGTCATAGACTAGTTAACGGTCCATTATTAACAGGAACTGGAACCCTCTCACATAAGGCTCCCCTGGGGGTCCATAATACACCTGGTGGTCCCCAATACCTCTGGGGGTCCCCAGTACCCCATGGTTTTTACATAATCCCTTTTTGAAAAGCTCATCATCATCTTCATCATAACCAGCTCTGCTGACAAACACTTACAGTAAATCCTCCATATTTATGACATCCTGAACTTTAACCCTTTTAATTCTTTGTCAGCTTGTAGATCTGACATTTTCAAAATACCATTTTACAGGGACAAAAACGTCAGTTCCAGCGACAATATTTTAGTCACAGAGAACATTTTACTTCCAGGATGAAACCTTTGTTCCACAGATAAAATATTCAGCCAGAGATATTTAGGTTTCTTTTCCCCAGGGACAAAATGTTGGTTTCAGGCAAACTTTTAGTAGCAGGGGTAAAGTTATAATTCCCTGTTCTCTCTGGAACTAGATGTTTACAGATGGGTGGTGAAATTAACATCATTTTGGAGATGAAATAGTGTAACAGTTGAGAAGCAAAATAACATATATAAAAGAAACAGTTTTTCTGAAAAATCTGAATTTAGAAGATTTTGTTTTTAACTCAGCCTCAGTCCCATTCTGTATGGTGTGTTTTAAGTTTTACTGAAAAGCTTTCATTGAAAAATGGCAGCTGTACACGCCTCACAGCGCGGAACAGAGTGGTGCGCTGTGAGGCGTGTACAGCTGCTAGTTTTTTTCCTGATAAATCATGAAAACGTAGCATAAATATTTGAATATTATTGATATGTTCTTTCAGAGAATCTACAGAGTGAAAATGTGTTAAAGATGAAGACAGTGTAGAGATGGAACTACTGTATGCAGCAGGGGTTTTCAACAGGTGGTCCGGGGACCTGTGGTCCTTCAGAGGGTTCCAGGTGGTCCCCAGCTAAGTTGGTTAAACAGATGAAAAGTTGGTTAACCAAATGTTTCAAGTTTCAATTTTTACACTAAATACTGAATCATCTGGATTAGCCTGTGGATTATTCTGGATTATTCAGGAGATTAACTAACTAAAACAAACCAACAAAAAAATAAACACACATAGGGGCCTACTGAAGGACTGATAACAATTAATCCTCATGTTCTGTAGATTCATTTAATAATAGAGTAGCATGTTTCTTCTTTGTTTATATACTGTATTTATTTATTTTAGGGCTGGAACTTATCATCAACTTATCATTATTATTTTTTTATAAATAGATATATATTGATTTGAATGGTCTTTTAAAGACCATTTTATTTATTTATTGTCCTCTTTTATTTAACATATTGGGAACAGGAACCGTGTTTTACTATTTGATTTTTTTTTTTATATATTTTTTTATTTGATTTTTTATTTATTTAGTTATTTTGATATTTTCCCAGGGACCTACATTTTGGGGACAAATATTTTTGTTCAAGGGACAGAACTTTAGTTCCAGGGACCACCAAGAAGGTCTCTGGAACTACATATCAGATGAAGGTAAAAAAAAAAATCATTTTGGAGTTCCTTGGATGAAAATCGATTAACAGCTCTGACTCAGAAACACAGATCTTTCAGAAAAATCTGAATTTAGAAGGCTAAAGTCCAAAATGGTTTAAAAGAATCCCTGACTAATAAGACAAATATGCCTTAAAACACTACTTTCCTTCTATAACTAAAACATGCAGATAAAAACACCTTCAATACTTTATTTCTTTCATAAATAGAGAATCTTTCACTCAATAGGAGGTGCTCCTGTCGCAGGATGATGATGTCACATGAGCATGTGCATTCCCTATATTCCATAGAGCTAGATCACATGTGACATCATCATCCTGCACCAGGAGCAGTTCCTATTGAGTGAAAGATTCTCCATTTATGAAAGAAATAAAGTATTGAAGGTGTTTTTATCTGCATGTTTTAGTTATAGAAGGCAAGTATAGTGTTTTAAGGCATATATTTGTCTTATTAGCCAGGGGTCCTTTTAAAGGTATTGGTTGTCGTGGACCCCCAGTAGAGAAACAGGTGGTCCCCATGCTCTCCCTTTGTCTCCTGTCATTTCCACATCTTTACGTCGTCGTCCCTCATATCTCTACATCTCTCTCCTCTCATTCCACATAGAAACTGGATTTATGACTAAATCTAAATTGTAGAAATTAACAAAACAAAATAAACAAAAAACAAATCAACATCACATGTAAAATAAAGCCAGAAACCATTTCAAATGTACATATATAATATGAAAAGTCAATACATGCTCTCGTATCAGCGGGAGTTTAGTAGTTAAGCCAGGGGTTTTCAACAGGTGGTCCGGGGACCACCACTGGTCCTTGAGAGGGTTCCAGGTGGTCCCCAGTCTAAGTTGGTTAACCAGATGAAAAGTTGGTTAACCAGATGTAACTCTTTGAGAATGTAAAAATTAAACCAAATGGAGCAACTAGGGGCCATTTGGTTTCATTTTTTGGTTTCATTTTTTGTTTTTTTTGATTTGATAAAATATTGATCATGGTTTAGCCCAATTCTACATAACTAGAATATTAATAGTCATTTTGATCTGTATGTTTTTGTATTGTGGACAAAACCAAAAGAAATCTGTATTTTTGGGGGGTCTGCGGGGCTAAGATCTCCTCAGATGGTGGTCCTCCTCCGTGGCTCAAACATAGTGAGTAAATAACAGTGGGCCCTGGAATCAAAACGGTTGAAAACCCCTGAGTTAAACTATCGTTGGCATGAGATAGAATCCATTTAGGATGTTAAGTCATGGATGCCCCCCCCAAAAAAAAAATAAAAATAAAAAAATCATTTGATATCTTTTTCATAAATCTTTGATATTATTCAAGTGCTTTTCCTTTTAGAACTCTTTGTTTTTCTCCATGGACCCCAGACCAACAGCAGAGTTCGGTTCGGGTTCAGGAGTAGAATTAATATTCTTAATTATTATTATTATTTCCTCGCCAGGCAAACAAAGAGGTTTATTTTTTAGGTGTTGAGAAGGTGGTGTTTTTTGAACCCCAAGAAGTACCAACTCTCTGTTTAAAAATGGACCTTGGTTTTACTTTTTCTTTGGCAGTGAATGCCTTTTTAAGTCCATTATTATTATTATTACTATTGATCAGGTTCAGTCTTAAAAACTACAGTATTTGATCTTTTCAAATAAACGATGAAATAAATAAGAATTCTGTCTGGTTTTGGTTGGACTGAAAACCTCTCAGGGTAGAGAGGAGGAGGCGAGGAGGTAGGAAGCAGGAAACAAGCTAGGAAGGTAAAGCGAGGGAATAGGGCCCTGATACACCTAGCAATGTTTTGATCAACATCAACAAGCAACATCAACTATCAACGTTGACTTTTCACCTTTCTATAGAAAATGATCAACTCCTGGTTGTTCAGAAAAGTCAGATCATTAGCGCCCTCTACTGGTCAACAGAAAAGTCAGATCATTGGCGCCCTCTACTGGTCAACAGAAAAGTCAGATCATTGGCGCCCTCTACTGGTCAACAGAAAAGTCAGATCATTGGCGCCCTCACCCTAACCATGGCTGCTGCTGCTTCACTGCTGTGGACAAAGACAAGGATTTTGTAACTTTTATTCCGCTAAATGAACATTTTGAGTTGGGTGGCAGTTGGGTTAAAATGATTCAATGCAAACTAAGGCTTCTTTTTTCTGAGAGTGTACAAATGTGTACACTTTGTACACTCTCAGAAAAAAATGAAAATGGGTGGAATTTGCCCTTTTAATGTTGCCTGTTGCCATGTGTCTCATCATGTTGCCTGTTGCCATGTGTCTCATCATGTTGCCTGTTGCCATGTGTCTCATCATGTTGCCTGTTGCCATGTGTCTCATCATGTTGCCTGTTGCCATGTGTCTCATCATGTTGCCTGTTGCCATGTGTCTCATCATGTTGCCTGTTGCCATGTGTCTCATCATGTTGCCTGTTGCCATGTGTCTCATCATGTTGCCTGTTGCCATGTGTCTCATCATGTTGCCCGTTGATGTTGACATTGCTAGTTGATATTGATCAAAATATTGCTAGTGTAGCAGGGCCTTAAAGCCAGGGAATAGGGAGGGAGGGAAAAAGGTCCATTAGTGCTTTGCAGCGAGAACACGCTCTGAAACGCTTTCATTGGTGAAAACGACGTGAGCGTATAGCGCAGGGGTTTTCAACAGGTTGTCCGGGGACCACCGGTGGTCCCTGAGGCGATTCCAGGTGGTCCCCAGCCAAAATGATGGAAAGTTGGTTGTCCAGTAAGCCACTAACCAGGTCTATCCTTATTGATTACTTTTAACTCTTTGACGGATAGCAGAAAAAAGCTATTTAATTTATTTATAATTTATAGAAAATCCTCTGTTGTGAACTTGTGGAAATGAATAATATCCAAAGACAGTTTAAGGTGTCTACTTTAAGGGGGAAACAATAAAATGATTTGGCGATGTGTTTCAGTTTGTTTGAATACATTTGACAAAACAGCGTGTATTTTCACATTTTACCGTTTCGCACTGATTTTTTCCCCCCATCAATTCTAGTTGTAAAGTGTGTGAGGTGTTTTCTGGGTTTTGTAGTCCAATCACCACTTAAAGGACTACATCAGGTGGTGTGCAGTGAGTTAATGAGCTCGTTAACAAAGCAAAGCCTAAAACGACTTTTGGAGTGATGAACAGACAACAGAATGATCACCCTAAATCACCCCAAAAGTGGCGCTAAATCTATCAAGGAGTTAAAATAATCGATTCAGTCGACTAGTTGTTGTGCAAAGCATGAAGTGACCTTTAGAAAGCAGAGAAGCTCCACCAGGTGTAAAGAGGGAGGGAGAGAGGAAAAATATTTCTTTTATAAAGAAAAAGAAAGAAAAAAAGCAAAGGCATGAAGGCAGGAGGGATCAGAGAGTACAGAGAGTGGTACGGTCGGTCGGTATGGTCGGTCTCTCTCTCTAGACTTGTGCGTCGGTGTCGGTGCAGCCGTTCTTGTCGGGCTCTGCTGCTGCTGCTGCTGCTGCGTTGCTGTTGGCTGGCAGGTTGTTGGCCGGCGGTGCCACTGCGGGGACAGGGGCGGGGCTCTTGGTGCTGTCCCTGCGCGGAGGCATTCTCTCGTTGATGCGGTCCAGACCCCGCGCTTCCTCGAAGCTCTGGATCTTGTGCTGCGGGTTGAAGCCCTGGATGGCTGGGGGGAGGAGGAGGGGGAGGATGGAGAGGAGGTTAGAGAGGTTACCGACCCTTTCCGTTATGCTTAGCTATTGAAAAATAGCAGATCTACAAGCTCATAGCACATGAGCCTTTAGAGAGATGCGTTTGTGTTGTATTTGTTAATGGTTTTTCTTTTAAGACCTTTTTCTGAGGGTGTACAAATGGAACCAAATGGACCCGTTAGGGTCCATTTAGCCCCATTTGTACACCCTCAGAAAAAAATATTGCAAATAGGTGGAATTCCCCTTTAAAATGTTCTATTACAATAAAAGCACAGTCGTTTGTGGGAAAGAAATGAGATATTGTATATCGATATGTGAAATCGAATTACAGCATAATTAAGAGTCGCAATATAAATCGAATCGTGAAAGGACTTGTCGGACAGTAAAAACAAAGACGTTGTGAGGAACGGAATGAGTGACAGGGCTGTTGACCAATCAGGTGCTGGGATTGAATTTCCAACCGGCACAAACGACCCCAAAGGCAGGGAAGCCAGTCCTTGAATCACAGGGGGAAAAAACATAAGCTAGTATTTTTTTTAAAGGTGAGTATGAATGCGCCTTTAGAGAGGAGATGACCCTGCGGGAGTCTGCCTTCTCCTCCAGGCTGGCATCAGGCCTTCACTCTGTAGCCTGGGCTCTGATCCTGCCCTGCTGGTGGTCCCTGGACCACCTCCTGTCTGTCCTGCTGCCCACCACCCTGGAGAGGAGGCGCCTGCGGGGCAGCAGGGGGCAGCGTTTCCTCCTGCAGCCTCTCAGGGTGCTGTTCGGTTCGGCGTTCTTCCTGAGCCTGGCTCTGAGCGCGGCGCCGCTGGCTGCGGTCGGCCTGGCGCTGTGGACGCCGCTCCAAGCCGTCCGCCGGCCGTTCTGCTACCTCCACCGCCGGCGGGAAACGACGACAACGACGACAACGCAGAGAGCGGCGGAGAGCAGCGACCGCCGGGAGGAGGAGGAAGGGAAGGCCGCGACCTTCGTCTTCGCCACGGCCAACGTGTGCCTGCTGCCCGACGGCCTGGCGCGCTTCAACAACCTGGGACACACGCAGCGCCGCGCACACGCCATCGGAGAGCGCATCGCGCAGGCCGTGGGAGGAGGAGGGGGGCGTCCACGGCACCCCTGTGGACGTCCTGAACAGGAGAACGGAGATGGAGAACATTCTGAGGAGAAAGAAACAGCAGAACATCCACAGCAAGAGAACGAAACAGCAGAACATCCACAGCAAGAGAACGAAACAGCAGAACATCCACAGCAAGAGAACGAAACAGCAGAACATCCACAGCAAGAGAACGAAGCTGAAGAACATTCTGAGGAGGAGAAGGAAACAGCAGAACATTCTGAGCAAGAGAAGGAAGATGGAGAACATTCTGAGCAAGAGAAGGAAGATGGAGAACATCCCCAGCAAGAGAACAAAGTTGGAGAACATTCTGAGCAGGAGAACGAAGAAGAAGAAGAAGGAGTGAGGGGCGACGTGTCGCCCTCCTTCCCCTCCGACCTGGACGTCCTGTGTCTACAGGAGGTGTTCGACAGGCGGGCGGCCGTCAGTCTGGCGGAGCGTCTGGCGCCGCTGTTCGGCCACGTGCTGTACGACGTGGGCGCGTACGGCTGCTGCTGCTCCATGACGGGACAACAACGACGCTGCTCCTTCAAGCTGCTGAACAGCGGTCTGCTGCTGGCCAGTCGTTTCCCCGTCCTGGAGGCGCGATACCGCTGCTTCCCCAACGGCCGCGGGGAGGACGGCCTGGCCGCCAAGGGCCTGCTCTGTGCCAAGCTGCTGCTCAGCCATGAGTGGCAGAAAACAGCGACGAAGCAGAAGCAGCAGCGTTCGGTCGGCTACGTCAGCTGTGTTCATCTCCATGCGCTGCCGGGAGACGGAGAGGTTCGCCGCCAGCAGCTGGACTTGACCAGGAAGTGGATCAAAGAGTTCCAGACCGACACAAACAGACAACCCAACCATGATGACCATGACCGTCATGGTCAGAGAGTTCCAGAGAGTTCTAGACCGAAGAGAGTTCCAGAAAGTCCGGAGAGTTCCAGAGAGTTCCAGACCGAAGACAGACAACCCAACCATGGCGACCATGGCGACAACAGACAACCCAACCATGGCAACCATGGCGACAACAGACAACCAAACCTTAACGACAACAGACAACCCAACCATGGCAACCATGGCGACAACAGACAACCCAACCATGAGGACAACAGACAACCCAACCATGAGGACAACAGACAACCCAACCATGACGACAACAGACAACCCAACCTTGACGACAACAGACAACCCAACCATGGCAACCATGGCGACAACAGACAACCCAACCATGAGGACAACAGACAACCCAACCATGAGGACAACAGACAACCCAACCATGACGGCAACAGACAACCCAACCATGCTGACCATGACGAAGAGGTTCTGTTCGACGTGCTCTGCGGAGATTTCAACGTGGACAACTGCTCTCCGTCGCCTGACGGCCTGGAGCAGAGTCACCCGCTGTTCAGCCAGGACTACAGGGACCCCTGCCGGTCGGGGCCGGGTCGCGACAAGCCCTGGGCCGTGGGGACGCTGCTGGAACCGTCTGCGCTGTACGAAGAGGAGACGGCGACGCCCCACGCCCTGCGGACCACTCTGGAGAGCGAGACGCTGAGGAGACGCTTCCTCTCGCCGCCCCCTCCGCCGCTGGGGGTCCCCAGGGACCACCAGTCGTACCCCCAGCCCCCCAGGGACCACCAGTCGTACCCCCAGCCCCCCAGGGACCACCAGTCGTACCCCCAACCCCCCGGGCAGCCCTGGGCGGGCCGACGCATCGACTACATTCTCTACGGGCGACAGGGCTCCGTGTCGGAGCGCTGGCGGACGCGGGTGGACGGGTTTACGTTCGTGAGCCAGCTGGCTGGACTCACGGACCACATCCCACTGGCCCTGAGGCTCACCGTGCTCAGGGACCACCCAGGGACCCCCACCACCGGACCCCTGGATGACCACGGGAAAAGGAACGACCTAAGACCCCCTTTAAAGTAGTCCATCTACAACAGGGGTTTTCAACTGGTGGTCCCTGAGAGGATTCCAGGTGGTCCCCAGGCTAAATGATGGGCAGTTTGTTAACCAAATGGACCCTTATATAATCTGTACCTATTGATCCCAAGAGTTAAGTTATATTTAAACATCTGAATTACTTAATTTTCAAGACATTTAGAAAAAGTAGAATGAAGAATTCTTATTTTGGCCAACCTTTTGGCAGTTTATCTCCAAAATTCTGGACCAAAACCTGAAAATCCTTAGTTTTGGGTCAGTCAGACAGACTGAACTGGACATCAAATGGTGGTCCTCCTCTGAGGCTAAAATGCAGTAAAAATAGTGGGCCCTGGTATGAAAAAGGTTGAAAACCACTGATCTACAAGCTCACCATTCATGCAATGTTTGTTTTTTGCCTCTAATACAAATGTTAGGTTTGCCTGTTATCTATGGCCTTTTTCGCAAAATCTCTTATCATGACATCAAAGATATTTTTTATTTATTTTAAAACCGCTGCAAAACAAACGTTAAACCTCTATATAGGAAGAAGGGGTCGGCACCCGGGATCAGAAACAAACATTAAAACTCCCTAGACTTGGTGGACTTGAATTCTGTGAGCCAGGCCTAGCAGGCCTCAAACATTTAAAACAAAAACAAACAGAACATGTTGGCAGCTTCTCTCTCCTGGTTGTGTTGTTGTGGAGAACGTCTTGTTCCAACACACAGACACCATGGAGGAGGAGGAGGATGCTTCACATACACTCCAGAGGCCAGGGACCAGCCAGGGACCGGCCAGGGACCGCTCACTAGTGCCCACACTCATGCTGTCATGGTCCCTGAGCCAGGCATAACCCTGGCCGCCTAAAGTACACCAAAATAACAACTCTGCTAATAAAGACAAACATCGCTTAAAACATTATACTTTCCCTATATAGCTCATTCATATTTCATAAATAGAGAATATTTCACTCAACAGGAACTGCTCCTGGTGCAGGATGATGTCACATGTCCATGTGTGATCTAGCTCTATAGAATATATGGATGAACATGCTCATGTGACATCATCATCCTGCGACAGGAGCACCTCCTATTGAGTGAAAGATTCTCTATTTATGAATGAAATAAAGTATTGAAGTTTTTTTTATCTGCATGTTTTAGTTATAGAAGGCAAAAGGCAAGTATAGTGTTTTAAGGCATATTTGTCTTATTAGCCAGGGATCCTTTTAAAGTTCTGCTGTTGACACCACTGGTTTTCAACCAGTGGTCCTTGAGAGGATCCCAGGTGGTCCCCAGGCTAAATGATGGACTGTTGGTAAATGAATGGACCCTTATAGATCGGTAACTCTTCGTAAAGGATGGTAAAATGGAACCGTAAGGGTCCATCCACCCTGATGTTATTGGATGAAAACTGCTATTTTCAACAGATGGTTAACAATGTAAAATGAACACAATCTATCTGGTGTACAGTAACTCATAACGCTACGTTTTAACGGCGCGGATGATAAAGCGTCGTCGCCTGACATCCATTATTTCTCTATGGGAGCCGCCGATTCGGGCGACAGCAGCAGAACGGGCGACGTCGGGCGATGTGGGCGGGGCGACGTCGCCCGGAAAGATAAAAATTGGTGAGCTTTTCGGCCGAATCGGCCGACGTTTGGCCGGGGATAACCAATCAGAGCCAAGTGCTGCTTTTTTGCCCTCGACCCGAAACCATTCAGCACAGTTTGGTTCCTAGTTCCGTCCCACTTCCTCCTCCACCATACTATTTTTTTCAGTGCACCACAACACCGTCGTTTACGGTACTCATTTTGCATGCCATTCTAAGCGAGAATTTACGGTAATGACTGTCGCCGTCGCTCATATCGGGCGACGTTTTTTAATCCATCCCCGCCGTTAGGGTAAGTCATACTGAGTAGGGGCGGGACGATTCACTTACCACACCTTACAATATCGATATTTAGGGTTCTGAATCGATTTATATTGTGATTCTTCGTTATGCTGCGATTTCATTTGATATATATCGATATATTGCATTTTCCCCACAAATGACTCTGCTTTTATTATACTACAACAAGGAGGATTCCAACCATTTTCACGTTTTTATTTTTTCTGAGAGCGTATAAATGGAACCAAATGGAGCCTGTCGGGTCCATTTGGTTCCATTTGTACACCCTCAGAGTAAAAGGTCCTAAAAGTGAAATCTTTAACAAACACAACACAATGTGGGGGAGGTGGGGTTGTGTGGGACCAGGGTTTAACCATAGATACTGTATATCAGTGGTTTTCAACCAGTGGTCCGGGGACCACCAGTGGTCCTTGAGAGGGTTCCAGGTGGTAATGGATTGCATTTTGAAATGGATTGCATTTTTATAGCGCTTTTCCAAGTGCTCAAAGCGCTTTACAATGGTCCATTCATTCATACATTGGGAAGTAGAGCGGCGAATAGTCAACGCCAGCGTCCTAAACTTCACACATTCACACAATGTGGGAAGTGGGATTCAGGCAATTTGGGGTTCAGTGTCTTCGGCACATAGACAGGAGGAGCCGGGATTCGAACCGCCAACCCATGGATCATTGGACGACCTGCTCTACCTCCTGAGCCACAGGAGAGGGTTAACAAGATTCAACTCCCGAGAGCGTAAAAAATGAAACCAAATGGACCCGCAATTCATTTTTACACTCTCAAGAGTTAGCAAGATTAATGGTCAATTTGGTATGTACGTTTGCCTGTTTTTTCCCCCAAATCCAGCCAAAATCAGAAAATAAATCTTTAGTTTTGGGGTCTGTGGGGTTAAAATGTCCTCAAACGGTGGTCCGTGGCTGAAAATGCTGAATAAACGCTGGGCCCTGGTATCAAAAAGGTTGAAAACCACTAATGTATATAGATAGGTTTAATAGACAACTTTAGTTTCTTTCAACCAATCAAGGTTCTTATTAGACAAAGTCAAAGATGGATGCTAATTGTTTTACATTCCTTGCTTTCTGTAGTTTTAGGGAGGAGGCATTCCAACATGGTCCTAAATACTTATATATACATATTATATGTTCACAAACTAATACAATCCTAATAAACCCCAGGAAATTACATCTGGCCACAAATGATCTAGTGCAGGGGAGCCCAACCAGTAGATCGGGATCTACCGGTAGATCTCGGCCTGATCACAAGTAGATCTCGGGAGATGTGGGGGGGAAAGAAAAAAATGGGGTGGAAAAGAAAAAAAAGAGAGATTTGTGTGATGTGTGTGTGATGCATTTGCAATGTCAGTGTTTGTCCAAGTCTGTTGTACTTATGTTGTACTGTTGTAGGCCTACTTATGACAAGTCTGTTGTACTTTATGCTTATATGGACATAAAGTAAAGTGGTAAAACAAAGTAGTGTTGTGTTGTTGTGAAGTTACTGCAGGCTGGCAGCGATGCGTGTGGTTTGAAATGTTGATATTGGACTGGTAGATCCCAGAGGGGTTGGCTGCTGAAAAGTAGATCTTGGGTCAAAAAAGGTTTTGCACCCCTGATCTAGTGAAAGTGACAAACTGCCATATTGAGCCTCTATGGTCAGGCATGGCCAAATATGGAGTGTGTAAAGTGCAGTGTGGTGTGCTGCCTCCTTCACATTCAGTAGATCCTGTCAACTTCTGTGGACAGTAGTAATTTCCTGGGGTTTAATTAGGACTGTAGTAGATCAACAAAAATTGCTTTGAAATGTTGTAAACCAGGGATTTTCAACAGGTGGTCCAGGGACCACCAGTGGTCCCTGAGAGGGTTCCAGGTGGTCCCCAGGCCAGGCTAAATGATGGAAAGTTGGTTAACCAGATGTAACTCTTGAGAGTGTAAAAATGAAACCAAATGGACCCTTGCGGGTCCATTTGGTTTCATTTTTACACTCTCAAGAGTTAAAATATCCATCATCTGAATTAGCACCACTTAAACAAGAAGTCTACACTGGTTTTGTTTGCAAAATCCAACCGGGAATTGTGGACAAAACTAAAGGAATCCTTTAGTTTTAGGTCTTTGGTGTGAAAATGTAATCAAAAGGCGGTCCTCCGTGGCTCAAATGCTGAATAAATGGTGGTCCCTGGTGTCAAAAAGGTTGAAAACCCCTGTTGTAAACTAATATGTATTTAGGACCATGTTGGAATGCCCGCCTCCCATCGCTAAAATCACTAAAACTAAAGAAAGCAACGAATGTAAAACAATTAACAGCCATCGTTTACTTAATCTAAAAGATGAACCTTGGTTGGAAAAAAATAAAAATAAAACTAAAGTTGTCGTTCAAGCACACATTTTAACGACATTTCACACAAACAGAATGAATGAATGAAAGAATGAATGCACAGTGTGTCTGTATGTATGAATACATGAATTAATAGATGAGTGTTGTTGCAACAGAGACGGAGGATCAGGCATGGACAGTTAACAGTTATGATGATTATGATGATGATCAGGTCAAAAGGCAGGGGCGGATCTAGCATAGGCATGGGGGGGCAATGCCCCTCTGAATAATGCCCAGTCTGCATCACCAAACACGATGGCATGCAAAACAACAACCCAAGACATTTCAGTGCTTGTATTTTAAAGTATTTGAAACACTACTGAAAATGGTATGGGTGCGGCTTCATCGCCCGTGGCGCGAAGCGACACGGGCGATGAAGCCGCCCCCTTAGCATTTTCTTCTGCCCTCCCCTCAATTGGGAAATGCTACATCCGCCCCTGTCAAAAGGGAAAGGTTTTGAGAGGTTTGAGAGAAAGGAGGGTTGGAAAAAAAGGAGAGATGATAGATGTAACTTGCATCGTACCTCGTGCCTCTTCCGCCTCTACGGTGGCTGTGTAAGCGTGAGTAGTAGAAGTAGAGCCATGCCCAAAAAAAAAAAAAAAACAAAAAAAACAACGGAGAGAGAGAGTGGCATTCGGTCAGTTGCGTTCACATTATCACTGCAACCAGTCAGTCTGTTATCATTTTAGTTACAGTTCATACAAACATACACCCCCCCTCCTCCTCCTCCCCTCCATAGATATATATATTTAAAGCTAGATGTGTTGAGGCGGAGTCTCTGACGTCGTTCACGGCTCTTGCTCTATGGCAGCCAAAACAAAAACAGATAGAACTCACTCAAAACATGACGGATTTACAAACGGATTGCATTATTATGAACGTTATCAACGTGACTATGATGTTTGTGATATATATATATATATATATATATATGTATATATATATATGTATATATATATATATATATATATATATAAGGGATGTGAAAAAAGTCGGAAATCGATACGATTGTCGACACATGCTGACGTCGACACAAAAAAGTACGAGTCGAAAATCGCCTCTTTTTTCTTTTTTTTATATTAATGATTTTTATTTTGTATTCTTTGCAATTTCTTGTTCAAAAACGTCACAACGTTACTGTTTTCAAGGGAAGAGAATTGCTTATTTCGGGTATTAGGCTACTATCAGTCACTGTAGTGAGAACATGTCTGTGCTGCGCGCGTCTGTGCCGCCGCGTCGTCCGGCTTTCCCCCCCCCCCCCCCCCCCGAGTATGAGAAGGAGGAGGCGGCTGCGGCCCCCGTCTGCACCCGCCGGAATGTGTCCTCCTCCTTCCCCCTGCGTTCTGTCCCGGCGAGTCCGGCTTTCCCTGAGGTGCAGGCGGCAGCGGCAGCGGCTCCTGCCTGCACCCGCCGCAATGATTGACTTTTATTTCGCCGAGCAGGCGCCTCTGTCGAGGCCGAAATGGAGCGTTACGTATGGGAGAAAGCTATCTCTCCTGCACAAGACCGAGGTCTCACATGGTAGAGAGAGAGAGAGAGAGACGAGAGAGAGAGAGAGAGAGAGAGAGACAGAGAGAGAGAGACGCGTGCTGCTGGTGGTGGTGGTTAATAGAACAAGTCTATATTATTTTTACTTATCTTGTCCAGTGTTCTGTTTCACGTTGTTTGGCCATGTCTAACAGCAGACGCAGGAAAAAGCAAAGATGCAGTAAATCTGTCGCAAGGAGAGAGGAAAACTCCTCTATCAAGTCGATTAGGCTACTAATGAATGTGGAATGCCAGGTGCGGGTGCGTGTCTGTTGTCTGTTGCGTGGTGCGCTCTGCGCTCTGCTCTGCCATGTGCTTTGCTTTGAGAACATGCCTGATCATTGTGGAGCGCTGTATGGAATGTTCTCCTCAGATATGCATATTTTGGTATTATATATTGCTCGATTTCGCGGTCCCGCTTATTTTATCTTGCACCTCTCCCTCCTGCAGGCATTTTCATGCCGCCCGCGCTGCAACATTTTGCGTTGGGTCCCGCCGGCGCCGCGGGCTAAAAAAAATAATTAAAAAAAATCGATACGATTGTCGACAATGGGCCGCGACACGTCGGCATTCCAAATATGTGTCGATTAACATCCCTAATATATATATATTCTAAAAACATCATAAAAAGGCTCATATGATGTGGACGTTTCTGCCGTTTACAACAAACCAATCCGTTTGAAAATCGGTTGAAAATAAGCGAGTTATGGTCATTTAAAAAGTATATGCTCATAGACACAATGTTATGCTGTCCTCTCACAAGATGGCCGCCACGTAACGACGTCACTCCCCATTGGCCAGCAGCGTAACAACGTCACTCCCCATTGGCCAGCAGCGTAACAACGTCACTCCCCATTGGCCAGCAGCGTAACAACGTCACTCCCCATTGGCCAGCAGCGTAACAACGTCACTCCCCATTGGCCAGCAGCGTAACAACGTCACTCCCCATTGGCCAGCAGCGTAACAACGTCACTCCCCATTGGCCAGCAGCGTGGGAGAGACATCTAGCTTTATTATATATATCTATGCCCTCCCCTCCCCCATAAAACATGGAAGTAATAATAATAATAATAATAATAATAATAATATACATTCATAAGTTAGAGGCAAGGCATGTAAAAAAAACAAAGAAATAAAAAGAGAAAAGGCCCAAATTCACTCTGGCAGCAGTCAGGCAGACAAACAGCGAGACTGTGGTGTTTAGATTGGATATGTACAGTACACTGCTTATGACAAATGCAAATTCACCCTTCTGTGCTGTTATCGCGTTTTTGTGTTTTAGTATTTAAAAATAGCAGATCTACAAGCTCATAGCGTGGCACACTATGATGGTCCTTGGCATGAAATATGATAAGAATCACCGGCACAGGAACTTGAGTTTTTTTTCCCGGAAAAAAGAGAATTTAGTGTCATAAACTAGAATCTAGTGTCATAAACTAGAATCTAGTGTCATAAACTAGAATCTAGTGTCATAAACTAGAATCTAGCAACAGAACCTAGAATCTAGCGTCAGAAACTTGAATCTAGTGTCAGAACTAGAATCTAGTTCTAGGGCAAAATGTGTTAAGGGATCAAAGTGAACGTTCAGTTTATTTCCTGTTGGCCTGGTATCAGAGTCTGTTTCTATGTTGAATTTCAAATTAAATTTCAACTTTGCAATTTCGAGTCAAGCGCGCTCTGGCCAGACTCAGTTGCCCAGTGACATTCATGAGTTGAATGTGGCAAGTGAGGCTGGAACCAGGCTAGGGTACTGTATCTGCTATGCCACAATAGTTGGAACTTTTTTTGTGTAGGGGGATCAGATGAAAAACATAATAACTCAAATCTTTATGGATTTACAAACAGGTTAGTTTATTACAAACATGATCACCGTGGCTATGATTCAGGACACGTATCTGCTTAAAGGGGTACTCCACTTTCAACAAACAAACTTTTGGTCATTGTATGGTCTACTCAGTCTCATGTGAACACACCAGGCAGTTTATAAGTTACTACATTCTACAATTAGATATTTAATGTTAATTTCAGCGCATCCGCCTCCTTCCTATACAAACCCATTATAACTTAAAACTCCATTTTAACCATGACAGATTATTTGAAAACAGCAAATCGTTTTTTCTTTCTTGTTTGAAAGTGGAATATCCTTTTAAGTATGTCGACAGCCCTGATGTCTATAACCAACCAAACCGCTTGGAAATCGGTTGAGAGTTGAGCAAGTTATGATAGTTTAAAAAGGGACAACCTGCTGTGGCCTGCTGACCATCCTGGGTGTGAATGTGGACCTTAAGGCCTGGGGTTTTCAACCAGTGGTCCTTGAAGGGGTTCCAGGTGGTCCCCCAGTGAGAGTTGGTAACCAATTGGATCCTTATTGATCTTTAACTCTTTACAAGTCTACACAACTGATCCAAATGACAATGCTGTCAACACTGACACCTATGGTTGTGGCTCAAGATAAGATTTGAGATTTGAGGGTTGAAAACCAATGCTATAGATCCAGAACAGAGGAAATGTTCACACAGGCAATACAGGCAGAGGAATGAGGAGATTACACTATTATGTAATATGAGGGAACTACAGTATTATGTGATATTACAGTATTATAATGTGATATTACAGTATTATAATGTGATATGAGGATATTACAGTATTATGTGATATGACAGTATTATAATGTGATATTACAGTATTATAATGTGATAAAAATTACAGTAATATTATGTGACAGCAGGATATTACAAAATTATAATATACAAAATTATAATTACAGTATTATGCGATATCACAGTAATATGTGCCATTACAGTATTATAATGTGATATGAGGGTACTACAGTATTATGGGATAGGAAGATATTAAAGTATAATAATAATTATTATTATTTACGCAACTGCAAACCTATATGCAGGATAGTGTGTACATGATCAGGTGTTTAAGAGTCCCTGTCATTAATACCAGATATATCAACAACCCATACTTAAGGCCCTGCTACACTAGCAATATTTTGATCAATATCAACTAACAATGTCAACATCAACGAGGCAACATGATGGTCTCATCATGTTGCCTCGGCAACAGGCAACACCTCCCATTATAAGGGGAATTCCACCCATTTTCATTTTTTCCTGAGTGTACAAAAATGGAAGCCTTAGTTTTCACCCAACTGCCACCCAACTCAAAATGTTCATTTAGTGAAATAAAATTTACAAAATCCTTGTTTTTATCCACAGCAGTGAAGCAGCAGCAGCCATGGTTTCAGTCTAGGAGAAAGGATCAGGTGACGCCAAGGAGGGCTGATCAACCAGGAGTTGATCATTTTCTATAGAAAGGTGAAAAGTCAACGTTGATAGTTGACGTTGCTTGTTGATGTTGATCAAAATATTGCTAGGTGTATCAGGGCCCTTAGCGCTTGCACACACGCGTGTGTGTGTGCGTGCGTGCGTGCGTGTGTGTTAAGTGAGATTAACTGAGTTAATTTGAGTTAATTTCAGAGGTTATGTGTGCAGGCAGGAGGGTTAGTTTGGAGTTAAAATGAGTGTGTTTCTGTGTGTGTGTGTGTGTGTGTGTGCGCGTGCGTGTGCGCGCGTGTGTGTGTGTGTGTGTGCTGCTGGGGGTGGTTACCGCTTTGCAGGGTCTCCCGTCCTCCAGACAGCACCCCCATGGGCAGAGCTCCGGTGGGAGTCAGACCCTTTAGCTGTAGAACACTCTCATTCTCCTCTCTGACGCACACACAGAGACACGCGCACGCGCACACGCACACGCACAAAACAAAGATATTTCAAATTAGTGCTTCTATTTAAAATGATGTGAAACACTACTACTGCTACTAACTAACTACAGCTGTGTCACCACTAAACCAACAGCATTTCATCATTGAAAACAGAAAACTCTCCGAGTCAGACCTTTAGCTTTATGCATGCTGCGTGTCTGTTGCAACTTCAACAACAACTGATGTTATTATTGATGCTTTACTTGACTAATAAAAGTCCTGTAACTGAAAATGGTATGGGTGTGGTATGGGTTTTCTTACAACCAGTAAGAAACTGGTGGTTAGTGCTGTAAGAGTTGACAAAAAAATCCTTTTAGATGGACTAAACCTGTAGACCCAGTCCTGAGGACCAGATGGATGATATAAGACCTACCCGAGTACAGAGAAGACTCTTCTAAACCTACCTGAGTACAGAGAAGACTCTTCTAAACCTACCTGAGTACAGAGAAGACTCTTCTAAACCTACCTGAGTACAGAGAAGACTCTTCTAAACCTACCTGAGTACAGAGAAGACTCTTCTAAACCTACCTGAGTACAGAGAAGACTCTTCTAAACCTACCTGAGTACAGAGAAGACTCTTCTAAACCTACCTGAGTACAGAGAAGACTCTTCTAAACCTACCTGAGTACAGAGAACACTCTTCTAAACCTACCTGAGTACAGAGAAGACTCTTCTAAACCTACCTGAGCACAGAGAAGACTCTTCTAAACCTACCTGAGTACAGAGAAGACTCTTCTAAACCTACCTGAGAACAGAGAAGACTCTTCTAAACCTACCTGAGAACAGAGAAGACTCTTCTAAACCTACCTGAGTACAGAGAAGACTCTTCTAAACCTACCTGAGTACAGAGAAGACTCTTCTAAACCTACCTGAGTACAGAGAAGACTCTTCTAAACCTACCTGAGTACAGAGAAGACTCTTCTAAACCTACCTGAGCACAGAGAAGACTCTTCTAAACCTACCTGTACAGAGAAGACTCTTCTAAACCTACCTGAGCACAGAGAACACTCTTCTAAACCTACCTGAGCACAGAGAAGACTCTTCTAAACCTACCTGAGTACAGAGAAGACTCTTCTAAACCTACCTGAGCACAGAGAAGACTCTTCTAAACCTACCTGAGCACAGAGAAGACTCTTCTAAACCTACCTGAGTACAGAGAAGACTCTTCTAAACCTACCTGAGCACAGAGAAGACTCTTCTAAACCTACCTGAGTACAGAGAAGACTCTTCTAAACCTACCTGAGCACAGAGAAGACTCTTCTAAACCTACCTGAGCACAGAGAAGACTCTTCTAAACCTACCTGAGCACAGAGAAGACTCTTCTAAACCTACCTGAGCACAGAGAAGACTCTTCTAAACCTACCTGAGCACAGAGAAGACTCTTCTAAACCTACCTGAGCACAGAGAAGACTCTTCTAAACCTACCTGAGCACAGAGAAGACTCTTCTAAACCTACCTGAGTACAGAGAAGACTCTTCTAAACCTACCTGAGCACAGAGAAGACTCTTCTAAACCTACCTGAGTACAGAGAAGACTCTTCTAAACCTACCTGAGCACAGAGAAGACTCTTCTAAACCTACCTGAGTACAGAGAAGACTCTTCTAAACCTACCTGAGTACAGAGAAGACTCTTCTAAACCTACCTGAGTACAGAGAAGACTCTTCTAAACCTACCTGAGTACAGAGAAGACTCTTCTAAACCTACCTGAGTACAGAGAACACTCTGGCCATCTTCCCGATGGCTCTGATCTTGTTCCTGATCACCTCCTTTCTGACAGCTGGAGTTCCCCCTGAAACACAGGGTTAGTTAAAGATCTGAACCACCGCCGGTCTAAAAAACACCTGAAACACAGGGTTAGTTAAAGATCTGAACCACCGCCGGTCTAAAAAACACCCTCTGAAACACTAGGGTTAGTTAAAGATCTGAACCACCGCCGGTCTAAAAAACACCTGAAACACTAGGGTTAGTTAAAGATCTGAACCACCGCCGGTCTAAAAAACACCTGAAACACTAGGGTTAGTTAAAGATCTGAACCACCGCCGGTCTAAAAAACACCTGAAACACTAGGGTTAGTTAAAGATCTGAACCACCGCCGGTCTAAAAAACTCCCTCTGAAACACTAGGGTTAGTTAAAGATCTGAACTTAAGGAAAAAATGAGCAAATTTTAAACACATTTGACAAAACAGCCTGTACTTTCACCTTTCACTGTCTCATTCAGAGATACTGTAAATGCATTTAAAGTTACATAATTTATCATTATAAAGTGTGTGAGGTGTTTTCTGGGTTTTGTAGTCCAATCACCACTTAAAGGACTACATCAGGTGGTGTGCAGTAAAAGGTTTTTACCTGTAGAAACCTTTACCTGTAGAAAAGATAGCCAAAGCATGCCAAGTTTTCCACAGCAAAAAATATAAATATATTGCATGCATCACCAATAGCATAAAAAAGGTAAATAGTCCTTTTCCCCCCCACTGTGCAAAGATTGTACTGCAGAAGAGATACGTCTTTTATCCCCACTGTGCAAAGATTGTATTGCAGAAGAGATACGTCTTTTATCCCCACTGTGCAAAGATTGTACTGCAGAAGAGATACGTCTTTTATCCCCACTGTGCAAAGATTGTATTGCAGAAGAGATACGTCTTTTATCCCCACTGTGCAAAGATTGTATTGCAGAAGAGATACGTCTTTTATCCCCACTGTGCAAAGATTGTACAGCAGAAGAGATACGTCTTTTATCCCCACTGTGCAAAGATTGTATTGCAGAAGAGATACGTCTTTTATCCCCACTGTGCAAAGATTGTATTGCAGAAGAGATACGTCTTACCTTCACAGGTATCGTCTCCTTCTGACATCAGCTCATCATCTGAGCAGATGTTTAACACGTTGACCAGCATCTCTGTCACTGCAAAACACACAACATACATGTCACTATACATCACAAAACACACAACATACATGTCACTACACAGCACAAAACACACAACATACATGTAGTCACTATACAGCACACAAAACACACAACATACATGTAGTCACTATACAGCACACAAAACACACAACATACATGTAATCACTATACCTCACAAAACACACAACATACATGTAGTCACTATACAGCACAAAACACACAACATACATGTAGTCACTATACAGCACACAAAACACACAACATACATGTAGTCACTATACAGCACAAAACACACAACATACATGTAATCACTATACCTCACAAAACACACAACATACATGTAATCACTATACCTCACAAAACACACAACATACATGTAATCACTATACCTCACAAAACACACAACATACATGTCACTATACAGCACAAAACACACAACATTCAGTACAAAGGCAACAGGCCTAGTTCGTTTAAAAATGACTTTTCGGCGTGCACGGCTACACGGCCATGCATGTATGGGAGGTGCCCTCCGGCTCCTCCTGAGTTACAAACTGACCCATTTTGTCCTGACTAGATTCTAGTTTCTGACGCTACATTCTAGTTTCTGACGCTAGATTCTAGTTTCTGACGCTAGATTCTAGTTTCTGGCGCTAGATTCTAGTTTCTGACGCTACATTCTAGTTTCTGACGCTACATTCTAGTTTCTGACGTTATTTTCTAGTTCCTGATTTCCAAACTTGTTTCTAGTTTCCCACCATAGCTTGTAGTTTCTGACACTAGATTCTAGTTTTTTGACACTAGATTCTATTTTTTTCTGAAAAAATATGCTCCTGTGTAAGTAATGCTCAACATATTTCATGCCAAGGACCTAAGGACCTAATGCCAAGGACCTATGCCTAGATCTGCCCCTGCATTACGGAGGAATGTCCGCCGGTTCGAGCCCCGCACCTACCTTTCTCCCCTACGAAGGGCAGTGACCAGGTGAACACATCCATGAAGTTTACCTTTCTCCCCTACGAAGGGCAGTGACCAGGTGAACACATCCATGAAGTTTACCTTTCTCCCCTACGAAGGGCAGTGACCAGGTGAAGTTTACCTTTCTCCCCTACGAAGGGCAGTGACCAGGTGAACACATCCATGAAGTTTACCTTTCTCCCCTACGAAGGGCAGTGACCAGGTGAACACATCCATGAAGTTTACCTTTCTCCCCTACGAAGGGCAGTGACCAGGTGAACACATCCATGAAGTTTACCTTTCTCCCCTACGAAGGGCAGTGACCAGGTGAACACATCCATGAAGTTTACCTTTCTCCCCTACGAAGGGCAGTGACCAGGTGAACACATCCATGAAGTTTACCTTTCTCCCCTACGAAGGGCAGTGACCAGGTGAACACATCCATGAAGTTTACCTTTCTCCCCTACGAAGGGCAGTGACCAGGTGAACACATCCATGAAGTTTACCTTTCTCCCCTACGAAGGGCAGTGACCAGGTGAACACATCCATGAAGTTTACCTTTCTCCCCTACGAAGGGCAGTGACCAGGTGAACACATCCATGAAGTTTACCTTTCTCCCCTACGAAGGGCAGTGACCAGGTGAAGTTTACCTTTCTCTCCTACGAAGGGCAGTGACCAGGTGAACACATCCATGAAGTTTACCTTTCTCCCCCACAAAGGGCAGTGACCAGGTGAACACATCCATGAAGTTTACCTTTCTCCCCTACGAAGGGCAGTGACCAGGTGAACACATCCATGAAGTTTACCTTTCTCTCCTACGAAGGGCAGTGACCAGGTGAACACATCCATGAAGTTTACCTTTCTCTCCCACAAAGGGCAGTGACCAGGTGAACACATCCATGAAGTTTACCTTTCTCCCCTACGAAGGGCAGTGACCAGGTGAACACATCCATGAAGTTTACCTTTCTCCCCTACGAAGGGCAGTGACCAGGTGAAGTTTACCTTTCTCCCCTACGAAGGGCAGTGACCAGGTGAACACATCCATGAAGTTTACCTTTCTCCCCTACGAAGGGCAGTGACCAGGTGAACACATCCATGAAGTTTACCTTTCTCCCCCACAAAGGGCAGTGACCAGGTGAACACATCCATGAAGTTTACCTTTCTCCCCTACGAAGGGCAGTGACCAGGTGAACACATCCATGAAGTTTACCTTTCTCCCCTACAAAGGGCAGTGACCAGGTGAACACATCCATGAAGTTCGGCAGCCAGTATGGATGAGGAGAGCAGTTGAACTGACGGATGTTCATCACATTGTTCTCATACTTTAGCACCGCCGCTGCACAGAGAGAGAGAGAGAGACACAGACACACACACACACACACACACACACACACAAGCACACATTAACTCCTTGGTATCCATTTTGCCATCCTGTAGCGCCCCCTTTTGGTCCAGAGTGCCATTTATATGCATTAAGTAATTGATTGATTGACCTCAAAAACAAAAAAATACAAACAGCTGTTGTATACATTTTTTCACACATATTTCAGAGATGTGTAATGAATTGTGCTTCCGTCTGGGTCTGGTGTGTCTGACCACCCGTTGACTCTCATTACAAAGAACTCACTCACAGAGTTGTTGATTTTCAAGGTTGGAGACCAATCAAATGGCTGCGTTTGAGTAAACCCAGCTCACGTCTCCTGATTGGTCTGCCCAGCTGTCTGTCTACGTAGAATTCAAAGTCAAAGTGGCATGATTTGTCACTACGTTACCGCAGCGAAATTGGACCTCCGCTTTTAACCCATCACTTGGAGTGGTGAGTTCCAAGGAGCGGTGAGCTGCGGCTTGCCGCGCTCGGGAATCATTAGCTGATTTTGACCCCCAATCCATCCCTTTGATGCTGAGTGCCAAGCAGGGAGTCATTGGGTCCCATTTTTTAGAGTCTTTGGTATGACCCGACCCCCGAACCCCGGCCTCCCAGTTCCAGGGCGGACACTCTAACCACTAGGCCACTGTTCTGATATTTACCATACACATCGTGTACCATATATACCGGCAGGAGCGTCTGTAGCGACTTCTCAGCTAAAAGCTGCATTAGGTGAAGTTTTATCTGAATCCAAAGGCACATTACACATACGATGGGATTTCCCTTCAGAACATTGCAAAGTGATGCCACTTTTAGACAGACTGTCAAATTATCTCATTCGGTCGTGAAGCTTCCCAAATTATCTTGGAGTTTTTTAGCCTTTTATACCTTTTATTCTGCAGTTTTCTTTGCACAGACAACAGAAATCCTCCACATCTCTCATTGCTAAAGCTAAGTGCAAGCGCATCATGCACAGTGGTGGTAGCTGCTGCTGCTGACGCACCAAAATGACCTCAGATGTTTTGGTGCGCTGATGGCTAGTGATTGGTTAGAGGAATCTGTCTGTCAAACAGACAGCCTACGTCACGGTAAAGAGATTCCAATCAGAGAGTCCCAAACTCTCCTTCATGGAGAGTTTGGCAGGATCCAGGCAAGGCGCTATAGGGCAGGTCTTGACACTAACACTTGCCCGGGGCAAGTAAAAAAAAAATGGTGGGGCAAGTGAAGACTGCTACCTGGTTGCCCGATCGGGCAAGTGTGCAACTTAGTGCACTATAACACAACACAAGATAAATTTGTCTTGAAGGCAGTCATTGCACTCTGCCTCTGTGTCTTTCCCTGCTTTCTAGATATCCACAATTCCAGGCTGGATTTGGGAAACAAAACAGGCAAACATACAGATCAAAATGACCATTAATCTTCTACATTCTCTAGTTGTGTAGACCTGGGCTAATTAAGATGATGAATTTTAACTCTTGAGAGTGTAAAAATGAAACCAAATGGACCCGCAAGGGTCCATTTGGTTTCATTTTTACGTTCTCAAGAGTTACATCTGGTTAACCAACTTAACTAGGGACCACCTGGAACCTGGGGGGCAAGTGACCATGACCTGAGGGCAAGTAGAACCTGACTTGCACTTGCCCGATGGGCAAGTGCCTCGGAGACCTTAGTGTCAACCCCTGTAGGGGTTAATGTGCTTTTTATTTGTGTTGTGATATAAGACTGTTTGAAAATAAACACATCATCCCGACTATTTAATGACAAATATTTCCTTTAAAGCAGCGTCGGGTTGTATAAAAATCATCGTCTGACATATTTTACTGCTTTTGTTCACATGCTAGTAGCTTTCATCGGCTGTGTCTGTGTGGTTGGTTAACATATTAGCCACATGATTGACAACAACCTCTGGTTTGTTTGGTATGAACCAAGCCCCTCCCCCTTGAAATCTCACAGACAGCGGACAGTTTCAGACTCAAGCTTCAGGAAGCTGAACAACAGACTCTCAGGGGTTGACACTAAGGTCTCCGAGGCACTTGCCCATCGGGCAAGTGCAAGCCAGGTTCTACTTGCCCTCAGGTCATGGTCACTTGCCCCCCAAAAATATATTGTAAATTTTTACTTCCTACTTGGGTGCTTTCCCTGAGAGGGTTCCAGGTGGTCCCCAGCTAAGTTGGTTAACCAGATGTAACGTAATCATGTAGCGTAAACATGAAACCAAATGGACCCTTGCGGGTCCATTTGGTTTCATTTTTACACTCTCAAGAGTTAAAATTCATCATCTTAATTAGCCCATAGTGGTCACAGACCCAGTGGTCCCTGACCCCAGCAAAATGATAGTTTGTAACCAAATGGACCTGGGAGAGAGATAGGTAGAGATATCTAGAAAGCAGTGAAAGACACAGAGGCAGAGTGCAATGACTGCCTTCAAGACAAATTTATCTTGTGTTGTGTTATAGTGCACTAAGTTGCACACTTGCCCGATCGGGCAACCAGGTAGCAGTCTTCACTTGCCCCACCATTTTTTTTACTTGCCCCGGGCAAGCGGGCAAGTGTTAGTGTCAAGCCCTGAGTCTGATAATCTGATAATATCAGGCTGGTTGTGCATACCTTTGTTATTGTATACGTCCAGGTAGTTTGGAGCAGAGAAGATTGTGATTAAAGAGGGGAAGCCAGTTGTTTGACTTTTCCTGTACATTCGATACCTGTGAGAGAGAAAGAGAGAGAAAGAGACACACATCAGCTCATATCCAACTACGAACACACAGTAGTACACACAAGGTGTTTGTTTGCGTTAAACAGAGGGTTTGTTGGTTAAATCCACACCACATTGAGGGCATTGAGTGTGATGAGTGCAATGGTCTGTGACATCACCAGGTGGATTCACTGGATTGTTTACACAGCAGTTTAAAACCAAAAGACACAGGGCCGGATCTAGAGGGGGGGGGGGGGGGGGGCAGGGGGGGGGGCAGAGCCCACCCAAACATGCATCCTGTATGCAGTGGGTTTTTCAACCAACGGTCCGGGGCCAACTAGTGGTCCTTGAGAGAGTTCCAGGTGGTCCCCAGGCTAAATGATGGAAAGTTGGTCAACCAGATGCAACTCTTTGAGAGCGTAAACATGAAAGTTTCATGTTTACACTCTCATGAGTTAAAATATCCATCATGTGAATTATCCCAAGTCTACACAACTAGAGAATGTAGAAGATTAATGGTCATTTATGATCTGTATGTTGGACTGTTTGGTTTCCCCAAATCCAGCCTGGAATTAGCTCTTCACTAAGCCCCTCCCCAATCCGGCCTTGTCCAATAGGCACGTTGGAAGAGGAAGGCTTGACCCGGACAGCAACAGTTGCTAAAGTATTTGCATTGCCATTGGACAGTGAGCAAACCCCACCCCAAAGGGCGGGGCTTAGAGAAGAGCTCATTGTGGACAAAAGCAAAATAAATCTTTAGTTTTGGGGTCTGTGGCGCTAAAATGTCCTCTGCGTTTACTCAGTCCATAGTAGGGCCCTCAAAACAACACTTTCCTCAGAAATGCTGAGAATCACTGCCAGAGCCATAGAAATGACCCCTCTATCACATGGAACTGAAGGTTCCGTTTTCGTTACCACTGAACCCCTCATCTCTTAACTTCTTTGCCTTTTTAAACCGTTAAAAAAAAAAAAAAACATTTTTCAGTAGTTCAAATGGCCAGTCTACAAAATAGTGTAAAAACGAAATAAAGGATTTGGGGATTTGTTAAAGGTAGGGGAAGTGATTTGAAATTCATGGTGTAGTACCAGCCTGGTGCACTAGGGGCTACACTATGTGAACCTGCTGCTCTCTCCTGATTGGAGGAGAATTGTGGTGACCTGGGGAACTTTTATTAGCTCCTCTGCTAACGTGGGGGAGGGGGAAACTCCATATGTGGTTTCCACACCTTATAATAGAGCATTTTAACAGAAAAAAAAATATTTTTTGGGTGATATCTGACAAAAGTGAAATCACTTCCCCTACCTTTAAAGGTAGGGGAAGTGATTTGAAATTCATCATGTAGTACCAGCCTGGTGCACTAGGGGCGCCCAAGAGTAGCTACACTATGTGAACCTGCTGCTCCATCCTGATTGGAGGAGAATTCACCCTCCACCCACACAAAATGACAAGAACTACTTAATATTGACCCAGACCAGGGCAGAACTCCCACCACCAGACTCTAGACATCAACTAATACAGCTGACACCACTATAGTAATGTACAGGAAGAAAAAATCTGAAATATTCCTTTAAAAATCAGTGGTTCTCAACGCATTTCCAAATCAAGTAGGCCCCAAGGACCAAATGGACCCGTTTGGTATCATTTTGCGTTTTCAAGAGTTAAATTATATTTAAACACTAAATTGCCTAATTTTCAAGAATGCACACATGTAGAAAATGTAGAAGAATTGTTATTTTACCAAAGATTTGCCAGTTTGTCTCGACTAAATTGTGGACACAGACTTGAGAATCATTATGTTTGGGACAGAGACACTAAACTCAACATCAAATGTGGTCCTCCGTGGCTAAAATGCTGAATAAAAGTGGGCCCTGGTATGAAGATGGTTGAAAACCACTGATATAGGCTATTTAAACAGTGTTTACAGAAGTGCTATGTCTACATAAACACTATAAGTCAACAAACACTGCTAAGTCTACATAAGAATGCTAACTAAGACACAAACATTGAGACTTTTCTTACGCCTATTGAAGGAGAGATGGAGGCGAGGGAAACTACTACTGCAAGACGCTAAGATGAAGTATGAATATCCTGTACAAGGTAAACATTTTGTTCTGACTAGACTCTACTTTCTGACGCTACATTCTAGTCTCTGACGCTACATTCTAGTTTCTGACGCTAGATTCTAGTTTCTGACGCTACATTCTAGTTTCTGACTCTACATTCTAGTTTCTGACGCTACATTCTAGTCTCTGACACTACATTCTAGTCTCCGACACTACATTCTAGTCTCCGACACTACATTCTAGTCTCTGACACTACATTCTAGTTTCTGACTCTAGATTCTAGTCTCTGACGCTACATTCTAGTTTCTGACGCTACATTCTAGTTTCTGACACTACATTCTAGTTTCTGACGCTACATTCTAGTTTCTGACGCTACATTCTAGTTTCTGACACTAGATTCTAGTTTCTGACGCTACATTCTAGTTTCTGACGCTAGATTCTAGTTTCTGACGCTAGATTCTAGTTTCTGACGCTACATTCTAGTTTCTGACGCTACATTCTAGTTTCTGACGCTACATTCTAGTTTCTGACACTAGATTCTAGTTTCTGACGCTACATTCTAGTTTCTGACGCTACATTCTAGTTTCTGACGCTAGATTCTAGTTTCTGACGCTAGATTCTAGTTTCTGACGCTACATTCTAGTCTCTGACGCTACATTCTAGTCTCTGACGCTACATTCTAGTTTCTGACGCTACATTCTAGTTTCTGACGCTACATTCTAGTTTCTGACACTAGATTCTAGTTTCTGACGCTACATTCTAGTTTCTGACACTAGATTCTAGTTTCTGACACTAGATTCTAGTTTCTGACACTAGATTCTAGTTTCTGACTCTAGATTCTAGTTTCTGACGCGGGATTCTAGTTTCTGACGCTAGATTCTAGTTTCTGACGCTAGATTCTAGTTTCTGACGCTGGATTCTAGTTTCTGACGCTAGATTCTAGTTTCTGACACTAGATTCTAGTTTCTGACGCTAGATTCTAGTTTCTGACTCTAGATCCTAGTTTCTGACGCTAGATTCTAGTTTCTGACGCGAGATTCTAGTTTCTGACGCTAGATAAATAATAAGATAAATAAAATAATCTGAGTAATACTCACCCTGCGTCTTGGGCCTCGTGCGCTCGTATTACTGACAACAGATTATTGTTCATCAGAAAGTCACATACTGCTGGATAACTGACACACAGGGAGACAACAGACACAAACCAATGGGTACCCAGAGAATACAGTCACATATTGTTGTGTAACTGACACATTATAAAGAATACAGTCACATATTATTGTGTAACTGACTCATTATAGAATACAGTCACATATTGTTGTGTAACTGACACATTATAAAGAATACAGTCACATATTGTTGTGTAACTGACACATTATAAAGAATACAGTCACATATTGTTGTGTAACTGACACATTATAAAGAATACAGTCACATATTGTTGTGTAACTGACACATTATAAAGAATACAGTCACATATTGTTGTGTAACTGACTCATTATAAAGAATACAGTCACATATTGTTGTGTAACTGACACATTATAAAGAATACAGTCACATATTGTTGTGTAACTGACACATTATAAAGAATACAGTCACATATTGTTGTGTAACTGACACATTATAAAGAATACAGTCACATATTGTTGTGTAACTGACGCATTATAAAGAATACAGTCACATATTGTTGTGTAACTGACACATTATAAAGAATACAGTCACATATTGTTGTGTAACTGACACATTATAAAGAATACAGTCACATATTGTTGTGTAACTGACACAATAAAGTCACAGACAGGTAACTGACACACACACTAATAAAGTGAAATAGTAATACCCACAGACAGCTGGTTAACCAGATGTAACTCTTTGAGAGCGTAAAAATGAAACCAAATCCATTTGGTTTCATTTTTACACCCTCAAGAGTTAAAATATTCATCATGTGAATTAGCCCAACTTAGTCTACACAACTAGAGAATGTAGAAGATTGATGGTCATTTTGATCTGTATGTTCCAGGCGAGCATCTAGCGCATTCTAGTGCATTTTGGAAGTGCCACTATAGTGCATTTTGGATCTTGGCAGTTGGCAACACTGCCTCCAGCAGCGTGAGGCAGTGCCCTGGCGCACAGGAGTGAACGGGAATATGGCAACTCTCCTACTTGAAGGCTCTGGTGTAGGACACCTTTTCTGTTTTGAAGGATAGAAACACTAGTTTGCCTGGCCTGGGCCTGGTGCCCTAGTGGCCTGCCCTGGACTTTTCAAAAAATAAAATAAAATAAAAACTGTCCAGGCCACTAGGTGGCGCAGGCCACCGGGCAAACTCCCTGTACTCCAGATGGCCAATCCGCCCCTGGTTGTGCATGCTGTACATACCTATAGAAATAGGAGCATCCTCGAACACTGTTGTGACAGAAATGTTCCTGGGTCTTCTCTGAGCCGTAGTCCTCCCCCGGGTCCGACCACAGCAGGTCACACATGGGTCCGAACGCTGGAGGCTCCTTGAACCGGTCCAGCTGTCCCAACACACACACAGAAACACAGAAAACTGGTGTCAAACCGGTCCAACTGTCCCAACACACACACACACAAACACAAAACTGGTGTCAAACCGGTCCAACTGTCCCAACACACACACAAACACACACAAAACTGGTGTCAAACCGTTAACAACTTAAAGGGATATTCCACTTTCAAAAAAAACCTTTTCATTTTATGGTCTACTCAGTCTCATGTGAACACACTAGACAGTTTATAGGTTATTACCGTATTTTCCGCACTATAAGGCGCACCGGATTATAAGGCGCAGAGAATAGAAGCTACTACAGTTAACATAGAATAGAAGCTACTGCAGTCAACATAGAATAGAAGCTACTGCAGTCAACATAGAATAGAAGCTACTACAGTTAACATAGAATAGAAGCTACTACAGTTAACATAGAATAGAAGCTACTGCAGTCAACATAGAATAGAAGCTACTGCAGTTAACATAGAATAGAAGCTACTGCAGTTAACATAGAATAGAAGCTACTGCAGTCAACATAGAATAGAAGCTACTGCAGTCAACATAGAATAGAAGCTACTGCAGTTAACATAGAATAGAAGCTACTGCAGTTAACATAGAATAGAAGCTACTGCAGTTAACATAGAATAGAAGCTACTGCAGTTAACATAGAATAGAAGCCACTACAGTTAACATAGAATAGAAGCTACTACAGTTAACATAGAATAGAAGCTACTGCAGTCAACATAGAATAGAAGCTACTGCAGTTAACATAGAATAGAAGCTACTGCAGTTAACATAGAATAGAAGCTACTACAGTTAACATAGAATAGAAGCTACTACAGTTAACATAGAATAGAAGCTACTACAGTTAACATAGAATAGAAGCTACTGCAGTTAACATAGAATAGAAGCTACTGCAGTTAACATAGAATAGAAGCTACTGCAGTCAACATAGAATAGAAGCTACTGCAGTTAACATAGAATAGAAGCTACTGCAGTTAACATAGAATAGAAGCTACTGCAGTCAACATAGAATAGAAGCTACTGCAGTTAACATAGAATAGAAGCTACTACAGTTAACATAGAATAGAAGCTACTGCAGTTAACATAGAATAGAAGCTACTGCAGTCAACATAGAATAGAAGCTACTGCAGTTAACATAGAATAGAAGCTACTGCAGTTAACATAGAATAGAAGCTACTACAGTTAACATAGAATAGAAGCTACTACAGTTAACATAGAATAGAAGCTACTGCAGTTAACATAGAATAGAAGCTACTGCAGTTAACATAGAATAGAAGCTACTGCAGTCAAATGATCCATACTGTATATAATGCACACTGGATTATAAGGCACAGTGTGGATCTCTGAGAAAATTAAAGGCTTTTAGGTGTGCCTTATAGTCCGGGAAATACGGTACATTCACCATTTAGATATTTGAGCGTATCTGCCTCCTTCCTATACAAACCTGTAAGAGCCATATGAATTGTCTGTTGATTTCACTACCCATTTGATGACATCACAACAGGGCGTGGCCTAGAGCCAGGTTCCAAGAGTATTTAATGGCCTCTAATCAAGCAGCAGGTGTTGCTGATTGGCAGAGGCAAACTGTTTTCAACCATGTTTCTGGAGCTGTAGTCTGTATTGTTTATTGTATGCTGAGGTGACAGATCAGCTAATAAATATCTTTATTTGTGAACTCGACTTTCAGTTTATTTGAGCATGCGTCTGAACAACCTCCCTAGCCATCAGCATCCTGTAGCACCCCAGTATAGGGCTTGGGCACTACAATAAGTTGAAAACAACCCATTATAACTTAAAACTCCAATTCCATGAAGGATGATTCAAAAACAACCCATCTTTTTTCTGGTAACTGATATTGTCCTCCTAATACGTGAGAGGGCAGTGGAATTTCATTTACAGTTTTCGTTTATTTTTTAAAACATTGTCTTATTCATTTGGGTGGGTATGCCCAAATAAGTTTGTGGAGGGTGAATCAGAAATGAGACAGGGGTTTTTTGTATTCCTAGACGCCAACAAGGTTCCTAGTATGTTTGTACATCTCATGTATGCGCCGCTGGCTTGTATCTCTGTCGTTTTCCTCCTTCATTTGCCTGCAATGCAAAGTGTCTGAAAGCAGCAGCTGCCCCTCAGCAGTGGAGCCAAGTGTTCTGCACTTTGACCACAGCAGAACCAGTGTTGCCAACCTGGTGCATTTGTCGCTATACTTAGCTTTTTTTCCCCCAGACCCCTCCCCCCTATAGCGCCAAAATTAGTGAAAAACTCCTGGCGGAAAATCTAGTGCTTTTTTGCTGGTGAGTTGTGGTGAAATTGGTTGACAGGCGCCAGAGATAAAACCCTCGTTTTTCACCATTTTTCCTCCTATGATAGAGTCCTCCTTCCTTCCTAGAAAGGACCATTGGTAACCAAATGGACCCTTATAGATCTGTAACTCTTGAGAGCGTAAAATGAAACCAAATCACTTGGTTTCACGTTACGCTCTCAAGAGTTAAATTATATTTAACTAATTCTGAATTAGCTAATTTTCAAGAATCTACACATTTAGAAAATGTAGAAGAATTGTTGTTCTGACCAACGTTTTGTGTTTTGTCAGTTATTTCTGCTAAATTAGTCAGAGAGACTAAACTCAAAACTCAACATCAAATAGTGGTCCTCCTCTGTGGTTAAAATGCAGAATAAATAGTGGGCCCTGGTATGAAAATGGTTTAAAAAAATAAATAAAAACACTGCTATAGAGCAGGGGTTTTCAACGGGTGGTCCGGGGACCACCAGTGGTCCTTGAGAGGGTTCCAGGTGGTCCCCAGGCTAAATGATGGAAAGTTTGTTAACCAGATGTAATCACTTGAGTGTAAAAATGAAACCAAATGGACCCTTGCGGGTCCATTTGGTTTCATTTTCACACTCTCAAGAGTTAAAATATTCATCTTCTGAATTAGCACTATTTAATTAAGACATTTACACTGTTTCGTTTGCAAAAATCCAGCCTGGAATTGTCAACAAAACCAAAATAATTCTTAGGTCTTTGGGGCTAAAATGTCGTCAAATGGTGGTCCTCCGTGGCTCAAATGCTGAATAAACGGTGGTCCCTGGTGTCAAAAAGGTTGAAAACCCCTGCTATAGAGCATTCTAGTGCATTTTGGATTTTGTCGCCCTACATTTTAACATCCGGCGATGGGCCACGATGGACAAGCACCGTCGCCCGACATCCATTATTTCTCTCTGGGAGCCGCCGATTCAGAACAAGTCAATTTTGTTAAAAGTCTCTACAAAGCTCAATGTGTGGCAGCGTGACAACCAGGGGCGGATGTAGGCACAGGGCTTGACACTAACACTTGCCCGCTTGCCCGGGGGCAAGTAAAAAAAATGGTGGGGCAAGTGAAGACTGCTACCTGGTTGCCCGAGTGTGAAACTGTGAAACTTAGTGCACTACAACAAGATAAATTTGTCTTAAGGTGGTCATTGCGACCTGGGCTAATTAAGATGATGAATTTTAACTCTTGAGAGTGTAAAAATGAAACCAAATGGACCCGCAAGGGTCCATTTGGTTTCATTTTTACGTTCTCAAGAGTTACATCTGGTTAACCAACTTAGCTGGGGACCACCTGGAACCCTCTCAGGGACCACGTGTTGAAAACCCCTGGTTTAAAGCACCCAAGTAGGAAGTAAACTTGAATGCAAAACAAAATTTATAATATATTTTTGGGGGGCAAGTGACCATGACCTGAGGGCAAGTAGAACCTGACTTGCACTTGCCCAATGGGCAAGTGTCTCGGAGACCTTAGTGTCAACCCCTGACTGGCATGGGGTTGACACTGCACTAAATGCCCTGACTGGCCCACCAAACATGATGCCCTGACTGGTCCACCAAACATGATGCCCTGACTGGCCCACCAAACATGATGCCCTGACTGGCCCACCAAACATGATGCCCTGACTGGCCCACCAAACATGATGCCCTGACTGGCCCACCAAACATGATGCCCTGACTGGCCCACCAAACATGATGCCCTGACTGGCCCACCAAACATGATGCCCTGACTGGTCCAACCTTGCGTATGTCGTCCAGACAGGTGACTTCGGGGCTCAGACCTCCGTGGACACACAGGAACTGCTGGTTGAGGAGTGCAGCCAGCGGTAGACAGTCGAAGGCTTCCATACACGCGTCGTAAACACGCTCTGAGTACTTGATTTTACCTGGAAGACAAAGTCAGAGTCGTTTGATTAGCACAAGCAAGACTGGGAATGCAAATACTCCTATTAAGACCATTTTGTGGGATTTTTAAAGGGCAAAAACCAACCTCTGTTCATGCACCTTATGGTGTTAAAGGTAGGGGAAGTGATTTCACTTTTGTCAGATATCACCCACATTTTTTTTCTGTTAAAATGCTCTATTATAAGGTGTGGAGACCATATATGGAGTTTCCCCCTCCCCCACGTTAGCAGAGGAGCTATTAAAAGTTCCCCAGGTGGAGGGTGAATTCTCCTCCAATCAGGATGGAGCAGCAGTTTCACATAGTGTAGCTACTCTTGGGCGCCCCTAGTGCACCAGGCTGGTACTACACCATGAATTTAAAATCACTTACCCTACCTTTAAGGTACAGTGTTTGTAGTTATATAATATTATATTATTATTATTATTATTATTAGAGAATGTACCTGAAAGAAATAAAGAATATTCGAGCGCACACACACACACACACACACACACACACACACACACACACACACACACACACACACACACACACACACACACACACACACACACACACACACACACACACACACACACACACACACACACACACACACACACACACACACACACACACACACACACACACACACACACACACACACACACACACGATTATGTGATAACTGACAATGAGATAACTTCAGCCTCAGAGAGGATTTTAGTCAACAGAAAGAAGCTTATCTGCTTAATCCTCGTTTCATACTAATGGGATATTCCAAATTGACACAGAAAAAAAAAGTCTATATACAGTATATCCCATCTGGTTCCCAACCAGCCTGTGGCACCGCGGAGCTCAGATAAAACTGCATCTGGATCGGAAAAAAACGATATGCCAATATATTGCAATTCAATATCAATATCCCCAGGTTCAAAATCGATTCTTTGATATTTGTGTAGGTCCTATTACCGAGTTCTCAAACTCTGCCCAAACCCGACCAGGCCTGACCCCACCCTACATTTTAGGGTCAGGCTCGGGCCTAAAATGTATACAGATCAGTAGGGCCGGGTCGGGCTTAGGGCTCCATGAAAAAAAGCAATATATATGGAATTATTTTATTATGATAAAAAATTCTGTTCTGTCTGTGTATTTACCTCTCATGAAGATGATGCTGATTGGTATTTTCACTTTTACTCTGTGTAGAGTGCTCAAATTCTACCCAAACCCGACCAGGCCCGACCCGACATTGTAGGGCCGGGTCGGGCCTAAAAACTATGCTAATTGGTCGGGCTGGGCCGGGCTTTGGGCCTGATCAGTTAGGGCCAGGCCTCAATTTCCAGGCCCGTTGAGGACTCTAGGTTCTATTCATTAATGTGTTCATGTTGTGTTTGTCAATGATTTTTTTCTCCTTTAGGACCTTTTTTCTGAGGGTGTACAAATGGAACCAAATTTGGTTCCATTTGTACACTCTCAGAAAAAAAAATCTTGAAAATGGGGGGTGGAATTCCCCTTGTTCTAATTAATATAATAAAAGCACAGTCAATTGTGGGAAGAAATGCGATATATATGGATATTAGTACAGGCATTATATGGAATAGAAGGGGTCAACCTGGAACTAATTGCAAAAAAATCAAACTCAGCTGATTTTGTATCTTCAATATATCCTGAATAACAGATAAAAAGTTTCCTGGAATTGTCTGAAGGGAAAGCTTTGAAAATGGCATTTACAGTAAGTCCACCATTGACATCCCATTTAAGGCAAATATTTTCTAAATTTCATTGTGCTTTAAGTAGCAAGTGACATATCAAACTATGGAGTTTTCATGATGCTGAATCCATTCCAAGCATTAATTTTGCCCCAAAAATCTTCCTTGGGTTAAAAACAGCCATAACCGTGTTGACAAATATGATGAGGTCAGCACATTTGGGCAAGTTGTTATGGCGATATTTCACCCAATGAGTGATTTTGTGCAAAACTAATGCTAAGAATGGATTCAGCATCATGAAAACTCTCTAGTTTGATATGTCACTTGCTACTTAAAGCACAATGAAATTTAGAAAATATTTGCCTTAAATACAATGTCAATGGTGGACATACTGTAAATGCCATTTTCAAAGCTTTCCCCTCAGACAATTCCAGGAAACTTTTTATCTGTTATTCAGGATATATTGAAGATACAAAATCAGCTGAGTTTGATTTTTTTGCAATTAGTTCTAGGTCAAATGACATTATTACTGGACTATATAGGAAATCGAATCGCAGCATATCTAACAATCGTAAATGTAAATCGAAGAACCCTAAATATTGACATTGTATCGTATTGTGAGGTAAGTGAATCGTCACACTTAAGGCTTTACGATTTTGCCTAAAAATAAAAACGTGTTTTTTTTCTTCTCTGAAATCCCAATTTCAATTTTCTATTTCGATTTTTTGGGGGCGTAGAACTATAAAAAAAATAAGACAATTATTTATTTTAATTATATTTTTATTTGATTCTCCTCCCTCCAACAAAGACGATGGATAAACTTTTCTTTGTTTTAAGAACACATTGTATTTCCTATTCTTATCTAACAGTGTCACATGGTTCTACCGTAAATGTGCTAGGAAAGGGGAAATCACGATTTTTAGATTTTCTTTTTTTTTTGCATTGTCCAAGTTCTGAAACCTTGATTTTGATTTGATGTACTGTTTGAAGGTAAAGTACTCTGTGAGATGTACTGTATGGTGAAGTGAATCTACTCACACTCCTGTTTGAAGGTCAAGTACTCTGTGAGGTGATATTGTACCATATTGTGAGCTAAGTACTTACACTCCTGTTTGAAGGTAAAGTACTCTGTGAGATGAACTTACACTCCTGTTTGAAGGTAAAGTACTCTGTGAGATGATACTTACACTCCTGTTTGAAGGTAAAGTACTCTGTGAGATGAACTTACACTCCTGTTTGAAGGTAAAGTACTCTGTGAGATGTCGACACTCATGGTTTCCTCTCAGCAGGAACAGAGTGTTGGGATGGTTGATCTTTAGAGTCCACAGGAACAGCACACACTGGAGAGAGAGAGAGACATTTTAAATCATCACATAGGAGATACAGTACAAGGACACTAATATTTACAAGGTCTAGTACCTAGACTAGTACCTATACACCCCCTCAGGGGTAACTAACACTATACACCCCCCTCAGGGGTAATAGTAACAGACTAGTACCTATACACCCCCCTCAGGGGTAACAGTGTTGTCGCCATATTTTCCAGCTACTGATAGAGGAGACTGCACAGAATTTTTCAAGCCGTTTGGATGTTTTTTTGACATCCCAAGTTGTTGGAGTCTCTTACAACTAACCTACTGTATGTACATGTCAGACTGCCAAAAATAAACACTAATAGATGCACCTATAGCCTATAGCTCTATGATGGTCTGTAGAAGCGTCTGGTATTTAATGACTTTGGTCATAAAGGATTCTTCTAGGCTAGAATCAAAGGTGCTTTTGTACACAATTCCAGGCTGGATTTCAGAGAAAACCAAACAGTCCAACATACAGATCAAAATGACCATTAATCTTCTACATTCTCTAGTTGTGTAGACTTGGGATAATTTACATGATGAATATTTTAACTCTTGAGAGTGTAAAACATGAAACCAAATGGATCCGCAAGGGTCCACTCTCCCCTCTACTGTTTGCAGTCTCCTCAAGGGTGCGCGCTAGGGGTGGGACGGTTCACTTATGCCACGGTTCGGTTTGTACCTCGGTATGGGAGCCACGGTTTCGGTTCGGTTTCGGTGCGTTTCGCTTTTTAAAAATAAAATTTAAAAAATGTTCTTTTATTTCACTTATAAGCACATTGAATGTGAATATAAAAAAATAAATCAAGATTTTCAAAACATTGTATTATAAACTTAAATGTTAAGGTATTAGACTAAACATAATCCCTATTCAGACATATTCCAGTAGGCCTGTCTTCTTCCTTTTCATTATTTACAGAAGAAAAAATGTATATTGCCATTTGTGCCTCATTATTAGGCTATTTTCAAGGGAAATATAAAATACCTAGGTTAATAAACTTTTCAGTTAAGTATCAGGCAGGTAGCATGCAGAAGCATTGTAGACAGACAACAGAGTTAAATTAGTTTAGTTTACAATATCTGCTTTATTAATAAGGATATTATTATCCATACTAGAATTAAGGAAATGCGTCTGTCTGTCTGTCTGACAGACAGATGACCTATACAATTTTGCGCCTGAGCCTTATACAGCCAAGTGCATGGGAACATTAATTTTCTCCATGTTATTATCCTGCACACACTACAGCAGCCTGCCATCGGGCTGCGCTAAACTTTGGTTCAATAAGTAGCATTGCATCTCTGTGTATGTAGGCCTATTTATAATTTAGTAATTTAACGGATGGCACGGCATTCTGGCCATACGCTGGCTGAGGGCTGCAACGTTGATTCACACGGTAGTAAATACACTCAGGCGCTCAGGCACATATTTTCCCACCGGGACAATTTTGCCTTTGCCAGGCCACCCTGGGGGGGTGGCGCAGGCCACCGGGAAAACTCCCTGTACTCCAGATGGCCAACCCGTCCTTGGATAGGCCTACACTTGTTGGAGGAGGATGATGCCGGCACAATGTATGTACTCTACGCGGGGAAGGAAGCGACACGGACACTTTACAATATGTCCAGAATCCAGACCGAGGGTATAGGCTTGGGAAATGACCGTGCGTTCAAACTGGAAGACAGTTGTTTGTTTTCCCGAGTCGCTTTTCACTCGCACGTGCGATCGAGCCCCTTCATTGCGACGCGCAGTGGATAAAATACTCATTAAAAGTTACCGAGGAAGCGTTCCGACCTGGGTCCGTACATTTTGTGGTCTCGATTCTCTGTAAATAACCGATCCACAAGCTTGCGTCGCTTAAATAGCTGATCCACAAGGTCGCGCCGCATGTGTTTCCAAAGTATGTGTGCTGGAGACCACCTAACTCCCCCAAACGCCGTGGTGTGTGTGTGTGTGTGTGTGTGTGTGTGTGCGCGCGCGCGAGCATTCGCTGTTCATTGATTGCAGCCGTGTGGTGCTGTGACAGAGTGCTACTACACTGCGCCGTACGGCGGTGTGTGACCGAGAAATAAATTCTCTGCATCTGAATGAACGCGAACCGAAGTATTGCGGTTCATAGGCGCGTATTGAACCGTGGACCCCGTACCGAACGGTTCGGGTTTTTTCGGTGAATCGTCGCACCCTTAGTGCGCGCACACACACACGCACACGCACACGCACACACACACACACACACACAGGAAATGAATGAATCAGAGCTGCGGTCTCGGTTTCGTCCTACGACTCCTAGCATCTCCTCTGGCCTAAAGGCAGCATGACAGAACCTCTAAAGGGATTGTGTGTGTGTGTGTGTGTGTGTCTGTGTGTGTGTGTGTGTGTGTGTGTGTGTGTGTGTGTGTGTGTGTGCGTGCGTGCGTGCGTGCGTGCGTGTGTGAGAGGAGGTGTGAGGTTGTGGGCGACATGCTGTCTTTCACACTGTTAAAATCCAGGACTGATCAGCGACACATTTCTTGGTTTTTATATAACAGTTTTCCAAAACGTTAAAATGATGGAAGCCTAGTGAATGCACACCAAAGGGAACTCAAATTCTGAATACATAGAGGGCCCTGGTGTCACAATGGTTGGTCTTACTCTTACTTTTAGTCTTGACCCTCCACGATATTTTATGTATCTCATTTGGCACCTTGGCAAAAATAATTGCGCACCTCTGGTTTAAGACAATGTCAATGTTTTTTTTTAAATAGTCGCTATATTGATTTCAAATCATTGTATAGTATCAGATGGGATCACGAGGATCACCCAATAAGGTCCTTGTATCGTATTGTCAACCATGCATTGGTGTTAAAATGTATCATTATGTGATCTTTCATACAAACAGCTGGTGATTTTAGAAGACATTTACAGAACCGGATTCAGCTCTTAATGTGATTAAAAAAAAAAACATGGCATGTGATTGATGAGGAGAAAACAGGTTTAGGGAAGGACTAACTGAGGCAATGATTCAAACTGAGGAGAAACTTAACACACAAACTTAGATGTGTAAAACAAAGAAAAAAAACAGATTTCCATAAACGGTTAATGGTGCATTTATTTAGTGCCTTCATGCAAATGTGCTTTACACAGTTTGGGTAAGTTATGGAAATCAGGGAATTAAATTGTTACCAAGAGATGTTTGGATATAACAATTTAGTTCACACATTGGTCAAATATCTGCTAGTTAGGGTTCGAATCCCCGCTGCTCTGGCTGTAAGGAGGAGCCGCGGGTTTGAATCCCTAACCCGCTGCTCTGTCTGTAAGGAGGAGACGAGGGTTCGAATCCCCGCTGCTCTGGCTGTAAGGAGGAGCCGCGGGTTTGAATCCCTAACCCACTGGACGCCCTGCTCTGGCAGTAAGGAGGAGCCGCGGGTTCGAATCCCCGCTGCTCTGGCAGTACATGAGATCGTACCTCGATGCTGAAGTATGGCTGTAAGGAGGAGCCGCGGGTTCGAATCCCCGCTGCTCTGGCAGTACATGAGATCGTACCTCGATGCTGAAGTATCCTCGGTCCACATAGTCTCCCAGGAACAGGTACCGCGTGGTGTTGGGGGACCCGCCCACCTCAAACAGCTTCATCAGGTCAAAGAACTGACCGTGGACGTCTCCACACACTAGAGAGACACACACGCACACGCACACACACACACACACACACACACACACACACACACACACACACACACACACACACACACACACACACACACACACACAGAGAACAGTATTCTCAACAGTGTTGGACAGTATTGCATTACATATTAATGTAATATTATGACCTTTTCCCACAAAAGTTGTGCCGCCTTCAGCCAGGCAGTAATTTATTTTATTTTAGCACCCCCTGTGATTAATGTGTGTAACTACATTTCTTATATAATGTCCCTTTCCATTCTGACCATTAGGATCATTAGCCGTGTGCTCAAGACCAGTGTTGCCAACTTGGTGCATTTGTCACTACTAGGGCCTTACCCGTTGTGAATATGTGAACACCAAATGATGTACTCACTGTGTGGGTAATGTGAATCCTTCATCACATTATGTGATGAAGGATTTGATGAAGGATTGCTTTAATGCACACGCACAGACACTGTGTGTGTGTGTGTGTGTGTGTGTGTGTGTGTGTGTGTGTGTGTGTGTGTGTGTGTGTGTGTGTGTGTGTGTGTGTGTGTGTGTGTGTGTGTGTTTTGGTATTTGCATTGCCCCCTGTGGCCGAAAAGGGAATTGCCAATGTTAAGCGAATGGGGAAATTTAATTCACCAATAAATTCATTATTAATCAACAATTTGTTAATTTGAAAAAAGGGCTTCCTCAGTCTCTTCCTAATGTTATGGTCAATGACTGTGTGAGAAATCATAGTGATCGGTGCAGCCAGTGATGAGTTATGCTCGCTTCAGACATTCAGACATTCAGACAGACAGACATTTGCTTAGTTATAGTATTGATATTGATATTTAGCTTTTTTTTTTTGCTGGTGAGTTGGGGTGAAATTTTGCTGGTGAGTTGGGGTGAAATTGGTTGACAGGCGCCAGAGATAAAACCCCTAATTTCACACGTTACCGCAGTGAAATTAGTTCTCCGCTTTTGACCCATCTCTTGGAGCAGTGAGCTGCAGCGTGCGCCGCGCTCGGGAATCATTGGTTGATTTGACCCCCAATCCATCCCTTTGATGCCGAGTGCCAAGCAGGGAGGCATTGGGTCCCATTTTTACAGTCTTTGGTATGACCCGGCCGGGAATCGAACCCCGGCCTCCCAGTTCCAGGGCGGACACTAACCACAAGGCCACTGGTCTGGTATATATATGTGATATGGATGTCATACCTGTGATATGGATGTCATACCTGTGATATGAGGCTGTCATACCTGTGATATGGGGCTGTCATACCTGTGATATGGGGCTGTCATACCTGTGATATGGATGTCATACCTGTGATATGGGGCTGTCATACCTGTGATATGGATGTCATACCTGTGATATGGGGCTGTCATACCTGTGATATGAGGCTGTCATACCTGTGATATGGGGCTGTCATACCTGTGATATGGGGCTGTCATATCTGTGATATGGATGTCATACCTGTGATATGGGACTGTCATACCTGTGATATGGGGCTGTCATACCCGTGATATGGCTGTCATACCTGTGATATGGGGCTGTCATACCTGTGATATGGGTGTCATACCTGTGATATGGGGCTGTCATACCTGTGATATGGGGCTGTCATACCTGTGATATGGATGTCATACCTGTGATATGGGGCTGTCATACCTGTGATATGAGGCTGTCATACCTGTGATATGGCTGTCATACCTGTGATATGGCTGTCATACCTGTGATATGGATGTCATACCTGTGATATGGCTGTCATACCTGTGATATGGGGCTGTCATACCTGTGATATGGGGCTGTCATACCTGTGATATGGGTGTCATACCTGTGATATGGGTGTCATACCTGTGATATGGATGTCATACCTGTGATATGGCTGTCATACCTGTGATATGGCTGTCATACCTGTGATATGGATGTCATACCTGTGATATGGGGATGTCATACCTGTGATATGGGGCTGTCATACCTGTGATATGGGGCTGTCATACCTGTGATATGGGGCTGTCATACCTGTGATATGGGTGTGTCATACCTGTGATATGGGTGTCATACCTGTGATATGGATGTCATACCTGTGATATGGGGCTGTCATACCTGTGATATGGGGCTGTCATACCTGTGATATGGATGTCATACCTGTGATATGGCTGTCATACCTGTGATATGGGTGTCATACCTGTGATATGGCTGTCATACCTGTGATATGGCTGTCATACCTGTGATATGGGGATGTCATACCTGTGATATGGGGATGTCATACCTGTGATATGGCTGTCTGTGATATGGATGTCATACCTGTGATATGGCTGTCATACCTGTGATATGGGTGTCATACCTGTGATATGGGGCTGTCATACCTGTGATATGGGGCTGTCATACCTGTGATATGGATGTCATACCTGTGATATGAGGCTGTCAAACCTGTGATATGAGGCTGTCAAACCTGTGATATGGCTGTCATACCTGTGATATGGATGTCATACCTGTGATATGAGGCTGTCATACCTGTGATATGGATGTCATACCTGTGATATGGATGTCATACCTGTGATATGGCTGTCATACCTGTGATATGGCTGTCATACCTGTGATATGAGGCTGTCATACCTGTGATATGGGGCTGTCATACCTGTGATATGGCTGTCATACCTGTGATATGGGGCTGTCATACCTGTGATATGGGGCTGTCATACCTGTGATATGGGGCTGTCATACCTGTGATATGGATGTCATACCTGTGATATGGGTGTCATACCTGTGATATGGGTGTCATACCTGTGATATGGATGTCATACCTGTGATATGGATGTCATACCTGTGATATGAGGCTGTCATACCTGTGATATGGGGCTGTCATACGTGATATGGATGTCATACGTGATATGGATGTCATACCTGTGATATGGATGTCATACCTGTGATATGGATGTCATACCTGTGATATGGATCTGTCATACCTGTGATATGGATGTCATACCTGTGATATGAGGCTGTCATACCTGTGATATGGATGTCATACCTGTGATATGAGGCTGTCATACCTGTGATATGGATGTCATACCTGTGATATGGGGCTGTCATACCTGTGATATGGCTGTCATACCTGTGATATGGCTGTCATACCTGTGATATGGATGTCATACCTGTGATATGGATGTCATACCTGTGATATGGATGTCATACCTGTGATATGGGTGTCATACCTGTGATATGGATGTCATACCTGTGATATGGGGCTGTCATACCTGTGATATGGGGCTGTCATACCTGTGATATGGGGCTGTCATACCTGTGATATGGGGCTGTCATACCTGTGATATGGGGCTGTCATACCTGTGATATGGGTGTCATACCTGTGATATGGGTGTCATACCTGTGATCTGGATGTCATACCTGTGATAGGTGCCTCCACCTCCAGCATACATTTCTCCTGCCTGAGGATACTGGCTCCGTCGTTGATGATCCTCAGAGCAGCCTCCTCCTCCAGACGACCCTCCTTGATCAGGTGGGCCTTGAGGTGGTCTACGCTGGGCCTGCCGTCCACGTAGAGGTCCCTGACCGTCAGCCGCTGGCCTGGGGGGTATGGCACCGCTAAGGAGAGAGAGAGAGACAGTCTGTATTAGTGGTCTCTGGGGGGTATGGCACCGCTAAGGAGAGAGAGACAGTCTGTATTAGTGGTCTCTGGGGGGTATGGCACCGCTAAGGAGAGAGAGACAGTCTGTTTTAGTGGTCCGTGGGGTATGGCACCGCTAAGGAGAGAGAGACAGTCTGTTTTAGTGGTCTCTGGGGGGTATGGCACCGCTAAGGAGAGAGAGACAGTCTGTATTAGTGGTCTCTGGGGGGTATGGCACTGCTATAGAGAGAGAGAGACAGTCTGTATTAGTGGTCTCTGGGGGGTATGGCACCGCTAAGGAGAGAGAGAGACAGTCTGTATTAGTGGTCTCTGGGGGGTATGGCACCGCTAAGGAGAGAGAGAGACAGTCTGTATTAGTGGTCTCTGGGGGGTATGGCACCGCTAAGGAGAGAGAGACAGTCTGTATTAGTGGTCTCTGGGGGGTATGGCACCGCTAAGGAGAGAGAGACAGTCTGTATTAGTGGTCTCTGGGGGGTATGGCACCGCTAAGGAGAGAGAGACAGTCTGTATTAGTGGTCTCTGGGGGGTATGGCACCGCTAAGGAGAGAGAGAGACAGTCTGTATTAGTGGTCTCTGGGGGGTATGGCACTGCTAAGGAGAGAGAGAGACAGTCTGTATTAGTGGTCTCTGGGGGGTATGGCACCGCTACAGAGAGAGAGACAGTCTGTATTAGTGGTCTCTGGGGGGTATGGCACTGCTATAGAGAGAGACAGTCTGTATTAGTGGTCTCTGGGGGGTATGGCACCGCTAAGGAGAGAGAGACAGTCTGTATTAGTGGTCTCTGGGGGGTATGGCACCGCTAAGGAGAGAGAGACAGTCTGTATTAGTGGTCTCTGGGGGGTATGGCACCGCTAAGGAGAGAGAGACAGTCTGTATCAGTGGTCTCTGGGGGGTATGGCACCGCTAAGGAGAGAGAGACAGTCTGTATTAGTGGTCTCTGGGGGGTATGGCACCGCTAAGGAGAGAGAGACAGTCTGTATCAGTGGTCCCTGGGGGGTATGGCACCGCTACAGAGAGAGAGAGACAGTCTGTATTAGTGGTCTCTGGGGGTATGGCACTGCTATAGAGAGAGAGACAGTCTGTATTAGTGGTCTCTGGGGGTATGGCACCGCTAAGGAGAGAGAGACAGTCTGTATTAGTGGTCTCTGGGGGGTATGGCACCGCTAAGGAGAGAGAGACAGTCTGTATCAGTGGTCTCTGGGGGGTATGGCACCGCTAAGGAGAGAGAGACAGTCTGTATTAGTGGTCTCTGGGGGGTATGGCACCGCTAAGGAGAGAGAGACAGTCTGTATCAGTGGTCCCTGGGGGGTATGGCACCGCTACAGAGAGAGAGAGACAGTCTGTATTAGTGGTCTCTGGGGGGTATGGCACTGCTAAGGAGAGAGAGACAGTCTGTATTAGTGGTCTCTGGGGGGTATGGCACTGCTATAGAGAGAGAGACAGTCTGTATTAGTGGTCTCTGGGGGGTATGGCACTGCTAAGGAGAGAGAGACAGTCTGTATTAGTGGTCTCTGGGGGGTATGGCACCGCTAAGGAGAGAGAGACAGTCTGTATTAGTGGTCTCTGGGGGGTATGGCACTGCTATAGAGAGAGAGACAGTCTGTATCAGTGGTCCCTGGGGGGTATGGCACCGCTAAGGAGAGAGAGACAGTCTGTATTAGTGGTCTCTGGGGGGTATGGCACCGCTAAGGAGAGAGAGACAGTCTGTATTAGTGGTCTCTGGGGGGTATGGCACTGCTATAGAGAGAGAGACAGTCTGTATCAGTGGTCTCTGGGGGGTATGGCACCGCTAAGGAGAGAGAGACAGTCTGTATCAGTGGTCTCTGGGGGGTATGGCACTGCTATAGAGAGAGAGACAGTCTGTATCAGTGGTCCGTGGGGGTATGGCACCGCTAAGGAGAGAGAGACAGTCTGTATTAGTGGTCTCTGGGGGGTATGGCACCACTACAGAGAGAGAGACAGTCTGTATCAGTGGTCTCTGGGGGGTATGGCACCGCTAAGGAGAGAGAGACAGTCTGTATTAGTGGTCTCTGGGGGGTATGGCACCGCTAAGGAGAGAGAGACAGTCTGTATCAGTGGTCCCTGGGGGGTATGGCACCGCTAAGGAGAGAGAGACAGTCTGTATTAGTGGTCTCTGGGGGTATGGCACTGCTAAGGAGAGAGAGAGACAGTCTGTATTAGTGGTCTCTGGGGGGTATGGCACCGCTAAGGAGAGAGAGACAGTCTGTATCAGTGGTCTCTGGGGGGTATGGCACCGCTAAGGAGAGAGAGACAGTCTGTATTAGTGGTCTCTGGGGGGTATGGCACCGCTAAGGAGAGAGAGAGACAGTCTGTATTAGTGGTCCCTGGGGGGTATGGCACTGCTAAGGAGAGAGAGAGACAGTCTGTATTAGTGGTCTCTGGGGGTATGGCACCACTACAGAGAGAGAGACAGTCTGTATCAGTGGTCTCTGGGGGGTATGGCACTGCTATAGAGAGAGACAGTCTGTATTAGTGGTCTCTGGGGGGTATGGCACCGCTACAGAGAGAGAGAGACAGTCTGTATCAGTGGTCCCTGGGGGGTATGGCACCGCTAAGGAGAGAGAGACAGTCTGTATTAGTGGTCTCTGGGGGGTATGGCACCGCTACAGAGAGAGAGAGACAGTCTGTATCAGTGGTCCCTGGGGGTATGGCACCGCTAAGGAGAGAGAGACAGTCTGTATTAGTGGTCTCTGGGGGGTATGGCACCGCTAAGGAGAGAGAGACAGTCTGTATCAGTGGTCTCTGGGGGGTATGGCACCGCTACAGAGAGAGAGAGACAGTCTGTATTAGTGGTCTCTGGGGGGTATGGCACCGCTAAGGAGAGAGAGACAGTCTGTATCAGTGGTCCCTGGGGGGTATGGCACCGCTAAGGAGAGAGAGACAGTCTGTATCAGTGGTCCCTGGGGGGTATGGCACCGCTAAGGAGAGAGAGACAGTCTGTATCAGTGGTCTCTGGGGGGTATGGCACCGCTAAGGAGAGAGAGACAGTCTGTATCAGTGGTCCCTGGGGGGTATGGCACCGCTAAGGAGAGAGAGACAGTCTGTATTAGTGGTCTCTGGGGGGTATGGCACCGCTAAGGAGAGAGAGACAGTCTGTATTAGTGGTCTCTGGGGGGTATGGCACCGCTAAGGAGAGAGAGACAGTCTGTATTAGTGGTCTCTGGGGGGTATGGCACCGCTAAGGAGAGAGAGACAGTCTGTATTAGTGGTCTCTGGGGGTATGGCACCGCTAAGGAGAGAGAGACAGTCTGTATTAGTGGTCTCTGGGGGGTATGGCACTGCTATAGAGAGAGACAGTCTGTATTAGTGGTCTCTGGGGGGTATGGCACCGCTAAGGAGAGAGAGACAGTCTGTATTAGTGGTCTCTGGGGGTATGGCACTGCTATAGAGAGAGACAGTCTGTATTAGTGGTCTCTGGGGGGTATGGCACCGCTAAGGAGAGAGAGACAGTCTGTATTAGTGGTCTCTGGGGGGTATGGCACTGCTATAGAGAGAGACAGTCTGTATTAGTGGTCTCTGGGGGGTATGGCACCGCTAAGGAGAGAGAGACAGTCTGTATCAGTGGTCCCTGGGGGGCAGGGGTTGACACTAGTCTTGGGCGGTATTGATTTTTTAATATCGGTATTGATAATGTCTTAATCAGCTCGATATTCGATATTACCGGTATTGACAGCAATCAGAGTTGGAACGCTCCACCAGTCACCTAGTTCTCAGAATTTGCGACTTTGAGGGGTCAGAAACTGAGCGCTCTGCTGTTAAAGCAGCCTAAATAGGGAAAAACTGGAGTTGGAAATACATTGTTTCCAAAAAGCCTAGCCCAAAAAAGGGCTCGTTTAGGCATGTGTGTAACAGTGGCGGCCGGTGAATAGGGGCGCATGTGCGCCGCACCACCATGCAATAGCCTACCTCATGAATGACGGAGAAATGAAATCTGCAGCTTGTCATTTTCTTTAAATAAGCAGTCCATCATGGCAAATTGTATATAATATAAGTAACTAAAGCCCACTCTAACCACAAAGTGATTAAAAGTTGTAATATACTGCCATGAAATGTCAAAAGTTGTTTACGTTGTACAACGTTGCTGATAGGTTACTGACTCTCACGTGTTGGTTCGCATTCGTCTTTAGGCATTGAGCTCTGCACTGAAGGGCAATGCATTGCGGTCCTATTGACTTCAATGCAAACGGTAGGAGCGATCCCGGTCGCAAAATGTGCGCGACCTAACCACTTGAGGGCAGCACACAACACAGTTTTACATAGAGTTGAACACAACTCCACGCCACAGACATGAATGAAGAGACACAGAGCCAGGTAAAGGGAGGAATATACAGTAGTTGAATTAATTTTGATAATGGAATAACAAGACAAAGATATTATAAGATAACTATAAAGCAATGCAGAAAACACCAATTGAAAGCAAAACACTGCAGGTTTTTTTTTTAAACTAAAGAGCTGGAACCAGATAAATGTAATCATCACACAAAAATCCAAGGACAGAGGAAGAGAGTATCCTACACCAGTAGCCTACCCAGGAGGCCCAGGACCTTTTCAAAGAGCTGGTAAAGATTGGCTGACAGCATCCATTCACACCAACTCATTGTTTTGCTTCCATTGAATGTGATGATATTATTATATTATCATCATTATTATCATCATTATTATTATTATGATTTTTTTAAATAGCGCCCCCCCTAAAGAAAAAGTCACCAGCCGCCACTGGTGTGTAACATGAAAATTGTTTGTATAGTTACAATTAAGTCTCATTGCTCATATTTTAATAGAATACAGTATAATGTCGGTATTTGACGATATTCGGTATTCGATATTTTTCACAGACCCAACGATATTACTCGGTATTGATTTCCAATATCGCGATAAACGGTAATACCGGTATATTGCCCAAGACTAGTTGACACTAAGGTCTCCGAGGCACTTGCCTCGGAGAGTGATGCTGTTTAATTCACAACTACCCTGGATCTCATTATTTACATCACAAGTCATGGGATTTCTATCTAGCGCCTCTGCTGGTACATTCCACCATAGCAGTTCCTGTTTACACTGAGCATGTGCAAACCTCCGGCACCAGCCTGCGCCACGCCCCCGTGCACTATCCTCTCTCTTTATCATAGCCTTCTCCTCCTCTCAGGGCCTGCAGGAGCAGCCACCCAGTCCAGGGTTTTTCTTTTTGTTTTCTAGGTAGCAGTTCCCTACCGGCATTATTTTGGGACCAACATGCATTTCTTTATTATATTTCTTTAATTATTCAATAAATGTATTAAAACTTCACCTCTGTCTGGTCTCCAATCTTGTTATGGCCCTGAGCCAACCATAACAGCCCCGACCAACAGACAGACAGACCGCACACTGCTATTTTTTTTAAAAATAGTGAAAATGTGTGCGCAAATCTTTGTATTTCCTGTCATAGTGTTTGGGTGTTTGTATTACTTCATGTACAGTCGCACACGCGCACAACACACACACGCACACACACACACGAAACAATGGACTACGCACGTTGTTGCCTCACCTTACTGAAACCTGTCGATACTGAAACTACTGAAACATGTCCGTACAAACAGGAGTCAGAACAATGCAGCAGTCAGATGTGTGGGCGTGAGGAAATATCTGTCTTTACTAGTGTTCAACCACACAGCCACGTAATAAACTACTTTCTCTCTCACGTCTGGACGACAAGACGCTTAACCGCTAAATAGAGATCAAACCAAACGTAACACACGCTGCAACACTGCACCGTTATGTCAAATTGTGAAGCGACAAAACCACTGCAGCCATCGGCTCGTCTCGGTAATGTTGGCCTAATTGTGGCCAAACGGTCAACTATTAGTCATAAGATGAGCCACAACAGACTAGAGTTGTGAGAACTAATGTGGTTAAAACTATCCTAGTTTCTACTGATATCACCTCTTCATCAGGTTCCTACGTGAGAAAAGAAAACAGAAAAAAAAACAAGAAGTAGTTTAATGTCAACAACAGCTTTATGTTGCTGCAAAGAGGAAGGATGATGATCGTTTTATTAGTGCATAGATCTGTCCGCTCCAGTGTTGCCAACTGCCAAAATCTAAAATGCACTAGTAGTGGCACTTCCAAAATGCACTAGAATGCACTAGACCAGGGTTTTCAACCTTTTTGACTCCAGGGACCACCGTTTATTCAGCATTTGAGCCACAGACCACCATTTGATTACATTTTCACACCAAAGACCTAAAATTAAAGAATTCTTCTGGTTTTGTCCAAAATTCCAGGCTGTATTTTGCCAACAAAACAGTGTAAACTTCTTAATTAAGTGGTGCTAATTCAGATGAATATTTTAACTCTTGAGAGTGTTAACATGAAACCAAATGGATTTACATTCTCAAGAGTCACATCTGGTTAACCAACGTTCCATCATTTAGCCTGGGGACCACCTGGAACCTTCTCAGGGACCGCTGGTGGTCCCCGGACCACCTGTTGAAAACCCCTGCACTAGACCAGTGGTTTTCAACCATTTTCATACCAGGGCCCAATATTTAGGTTTTTTTAGCCACAGACCATCATTTGATGTTGATTTTAGTCTCTTGGACTAATTTAGGAGAAATAACTGGTAAAACGTTGGTCAAAACAACAATTCTTCTACATTTTCTAAATGTGTAGATTCTTGAAAATTAGGTAATTCAGATGTTTAAATATAATTTAACTCTTGAGAGTGTAAAATGAAACCAAAATGAGGGTTTTATCTCTGGCGCCTGTCAACCAATTTCACCCCAACTCACCAGCAAAAAAAAGCATTACATTTTCCGCCAGGAGTTTCACTAATTTTGGCGCAAGGGGAGTTTGGAAAAAAGCTAAATATAGCGACAAATGCGCCAAGTTGGCAACACTGGTCGAGTCTAGAGCAGACAACCGTACTGTTTCTGATCCACACACACAGCGTAAAAATGAAACCAAATGGACCCTCACGGGTCCATTTGGTTTCATGTTTACACTCTCAAGAGTTAAAATATCCATCACATGAATTATCCCAAGTCTACACAACTAGAGAATGTAGAAGATTAATGGTCATTTTGATCTGTATGTTGAACTGTTTGGTTTCCCCAAATCCAGCCTGGAATTGTGGACAAAAGCAAAAGAAATCTTTAGTTTTGGAGTGGGGCTAAAATGTCCTCAAAATGGTGGTCCACCATAGCTCAAATTCTGAATAAATGGTGGGCTCTGGTATCAAAAAGGTTGAAAACCACAGCTACATACAAGACCCCTGCCTGGTGGTTTTATGGGAGTTCATACTTCTGAACATTTATTCCTGTGTTAGTTTGACAGATTCAAAACGCTCTTTTTGAACATAAAACAAATAAAATAAATATTTTATTCCAAGCAGTAGTTAGCAGTAGTAAGGCTTTGTTTTACAAGTGGTGCAGCGAGCGGAGCAGCAGTATTAGTTACACCTAATCCAACCCAATGCAGCGCTGGACTCTATCCAAGAGTCTGAAATCAGCTGCGTGTGTTTGTGTATGCGTCAGGGGCGGATGTAACATTTCACAATTGCAGGGGCAGGCGAAAATGGTATGGGGGCGGCTTCATCGCCCGTGTCGCTTCGCGCCCATACCATTTTCAGTTCCAGGACTTTTATTAGTGCAAGTAAAGCATCAATAATAACATCAGTTGTTGTTGAAGTTGCAACAGACACGCAGCATGCATAAAGCTAAAGGTCTGACTCAGAGAGTTTTCTGTTTTCAATGATGAAATGCTGTTGGTTTAGTGGTGACACAGCTGTAGTTAGTTAGTAGCAGTAGTAGTAGTGTTTCATAATCATTTTAAATAAAAGCACTTTAATTTGAAATATCTTGGGTTGTTTTGCATGGCATCGTGTTTGGTGGGGCAGTCAGGGCATTTAGGGGGGCATTGCCCCCCCATGCCCATGCCTAGATCCGCCCCTGGTGTGTGTGTGTGTGTGTGTGTGTGTGTGGTGTGTGTGTGTGTGTGTGTGTGTGTGTGTGTGTGTGTGTGTGTGTGTGTGTGTGTGTGTGTGTGTGTGTGTGTGTGTCAGACACTCAGGCCTGTCTGCTCCATTTACAAACCTCAGGAGAGAATTCTCACCTCCAGTTCAGGTATTCAGAAATGCAATGAATTCTGGGATACTACAGTAAGTTGTAGGAATGATTCCAAGAAAAGAAGAAAAAAAAACACAGCTAAATTGTTACCTTTTCTGACTAATAGTCCAGTAGTAATAGGGTTTTACACCCGGAACTAATTAGTAACAAGCTGAAATTTTCAGGATATGTTCAGTACAGGGCTTGACACTAACACTTGCCCACTTGCCCGGGGCAAGTAAAAAAAAATGGTGGGGCAAGTGAAGACTGCTACCTGGTTGCCCGATTGGGCAAGTGTATGACTTAGTGCACTATAACACAACACGAGATAGAATACCCTTAGGAATGACATACTAAAAGTAACTGTGAATCCTCCTTGTGCTCTCTGAGATATTCAAGATGGATATTAGATATAAAGGGGGGTGAAAAGGGCAAAAAGTAACATATTTCTACGAAACTTCACAGGTGGATCAATTATATGAATACAAACATTTTTTTGTACTGGAACTTTCCATGAAATCCAATATGGCCGCCCAACATGCCCAATATAGGTGCTTTGGAATGATTTACATGTTCGTTAAACCAACATATTCAACATTTACAATCAGCGATTATGTGCACAGCAGTGTCAGGGGTTGACACTAAGGTCTCGGAGGCACTTGCCCATCGGGCAAGTGCAAGTCAGGTTCTACTTGCCCTCAGCTCATGGTCACTTGCCCCCAAAAATATATTGTAAATTTTGCAGATGTAACTCTTGAGAACGTAAAAATGAAACCATTTGGTTTCATTTTTACACTCTCAAGAGTTAAAATTCATCATCTCAATTAGCCCAGTTCTTTGATGTGTATGTTAATTTGCCTGTTTTGTTTCCCAAATCCAGCCTGGAATTGTGGATATCTAGAAAGCAGTGAAAGACACAGAGGCAGAGTGCAATGACTGCCTTCAAGACAAATTTATCTTGTGTTGTGTTATAGTGCACTAAGTTGCACACTTGCCCGATCGGGCAACCAGGTAGCAGTCTTCACTTGCCCTATCATTTTTTTTACTTGCCCCGGGCAAGCGGGCAAGTGTTAGAGTCAAGCCCTGAGTGTGATTGATTTGATTTAAATATCAGATGACTGTCGTCCCTCAAGACATGACATCACCTCACAGACCTGCCAGACTGGATCGCACCGTGTAGATTAGATCTGATCTACAAGATCTACAGGACATTCTGAACATAGTCCTTAGAACCAGGTATCCAATCCACAGCTTCAGAGTAACCTGGGGTCCATTTGGTTTCAGTTTACACTCCCAAAGGTTAATTATAAACTTAAAGCGGAATTCCACCTATTTAACATTTGTTAAATGCTGTTGGTTTAGTGGTGACACAGCTGTAGTTGTGTAGTAGTGTTTCACATCATTTTAAATAGAAGCACTTTAATCTGAAATATATTTGGAACTTGGCTTGTTTTGCATGGCATCATGTTTGGTGGGGCAGTCAGGGCATTTAGGGGGGGCATTTAGGGGGGCCATGCCCATGCCTAGATCCGCCCCTGGCTACAACAAAGCCCCTTCACCAGGATCTGTCATCAATCATGGATGAGGACACCCAATCATTACACATGCTGCAATGTGATTCAGTTACCACTGTAACTACAGTTAAAAAGGTCCTAAGTTACAACATCATGAGGTCGCTGGTCCTCCAAAAAGCTCTCAGGCTTACAGGAGGGGCTCAAGAATTGCCATTTTGACCAACATTTTGTCAGTTATTTCTCCTAAATTAGCCTGAGAGACTAATCTCAACATCAAACTGTGGTCCTCCTCCGTAGCTAAAATGCAGAATAAATAGTGGGTCCTGGTATGAAAATGGTACTGGAAACCCACTGCTCTAGTACATTCTAGTGCATTTTGGAAGTGCCACTAGTGCATTTTGGATATGGGCAGTTGGCAACACTGGGCCCTGTGGGCTGCTGTCTGTCCTGTAGACCAGTTGTTTTCAACCTTTTTCATCCCAGGGACCACCATTTATTCAGGATTTGAGCCACGGAGGACCACCATTTGAGGACATTTTAGCCCCACAGACCCCAAATCTAAAGATTTATTTTGCTTTTGTCCACAATTCCAGGCTGGATTTGGGAAAAACAAAACAAGCAAAACATACATTCCAAAATGGCTAATTCAGATGAATATTTTAACTCTTGAGAGCGAAAAAATGAAACCAAATGGACCCTTGTGGGTCCATTTGGTTTCATTTTTACGTTTTGTGGGTCCATTTGGTTTCATTTTTACGTTCTCAAGAGTTACATCTGGTTAACCAACTTGGACCCTTGCGGGTCCATTTGGTTTCATTTTTACACTCTCAAGAGTTAAAATTCATCATCTTAATTAGCCCATAGTGGTCACAGACCCAGTGGTCCCTGACCCCAGCAAAATGATAGTTTGGAACCAAATGGACCTGGGAGAGAGATAGGTAGAGATAGCTAGAAAGCAGGGAAAGACACAGAGGCAGAGTGCAATGACTGCCTTCAAGACAAATTTATCTTGTGTTGTGTTATAGTGCACTAAGTTGCACACTTGCCCGATCGGGCAACCAGGTAGCAGTCTTCACTTGCCCCACCATTTTTTTTACTTGCTCCAGGCAAGTGGGCAAGTGTTAGTGTCAAGCCCTGGCCCTGCTGTAGCCAACAGAGTGCTGATGGAGTTCTTAGTGGACCAAAACAGAGACCGCTCCATCAACAGACCTGAGACAAAGCTGATAAGAAAAAGTTTGTAGCTTCCTCTTCCTGGTTTGAGAGGACCAGCGACGGGACACGACACGCACGTACAAACACAACGCTTAAAAACCCATGTGACAAATGAACAAGATAACGAAACGCCGTCAAGGTTCTCTACTCGAAGAACACAGATAACATCAGTTATTATCTAGGCCAGGCTGCTGTCATTGTGTTTGCGCAAACACGCACGTGCACACACACACACCACAGTTATGGAGAATGCGCAAAACACGAAGATATTAATACGATAACAATGACATTAAAAACGTTTTTTTTTCTTGCAGTCTGAAGTCCCTCTCTACCACAGCAGTTTCTAGGATGTTTCACTTCATTATTCAGACTGAAGTCCCTCTCTACCACAGCAGTTTCTAGGATGTTTCACTTCATTATTCAGACTGAAGTCCCTCTCTACCACAGCAGTTTCTAGGATGTTTCACTTCATTATTCAGACTGAAGTCCCTCTCTACCACAACAGTTTCTAGGATGTTTCACCTCATTATTCAGACTGAAGTCCCTCTCTACCACAGCAGTTTCTAGGATGTTTCACTTCATTATTCAGACTGAAGTCCCTCTCTACCACAGCAGTTTCTAGGATGGGCGTTATCAAAGCAGCAGCCTCTTAACAGTGAACCCCTAAGAATATTGGGAAAGCAGATGACGTTGGTAACGAAGTGATTGACAGGGCTGTTAGCCAATCAGGTGCTGGGATTGGATTTCCAACCGGCACAAACGGCCCCAAAGGCAGGGAAGCCAGTCCTTGAATCACAGGGAAAAAATAAGCTAGTATTTTTTAAAGGTGCTGATTCAGGGCTGAGCCAGGCTATGCAGTTGCAACATCATCACCCCAAACCATGCCAACCTGGCGCCCCACCAAGGCCAACCTGGCGCCCCACCAGGCCCAACCTGGCGCCCCACCAGGGACCATTCTTGCCATTTCTCTTGCAAGTTGCAACTAGTCACTCACGATGCCGACGCACTGCGGTGTCATATGAACTGACTGGGGTGTGTGTGTGTGTGTGTGTGTGTGTGTGTGTGTGTGTGTGTGTGTGTGTGTGTGAGAGAGAGAGAGGCTCTAGCTCCATTGATCCAAGTCTCTGAAAATGCCTGCCGTCCACCCATCTGTTTCATTGAAAAAAATAGCAGGGGTACACGGCTGCTATTTTGAGGGATGGGGGATTGTGAAAAAGCAACGCAACACTTTGAACATAACATATTATTTCAGAGCTAAGGTTTTAGGAACCGTCAGGCCACACTGCATGTTGAGCTTACCATAATAATAATTTAATATACATTACGTAATGTATATTGATTTTTTTTCCCTTTCATTTTCGAGTCAATGAAAATAACCATGGGGCATGGTCCCTGCTGTTTTATGGACATTTAATATTTCCTTTCAGTTAGTGATGCACCAAATATTCAGCCTGCAAAAAATATTTGTCAGAAAAGGGAAAATATATCATAGAATAGTACTGTATATGCAATTACGGTAAATAAATGTTTGATTTATTATTATCATTTAAAGGTAGGGGAAGTGATTTCACTTTTGTCAGATATCACCCCAAAACATTTTTTTTCTGTTAAAATGCTCTATTATAAGGTGTGCAGACCATATATGGAGTTTCCCCCTCCCCCACGTTAGCAGAGGAGCTAATAAAAGTTCCCCAGGTGGAGGGTGAATTCTCCTCCAATCAGGATGGAGCAGCAGGTTCACATAGTATAGCTACTCTTGGGCGCCCCTAGTGCACCAGGCTGGTACTACACCATGAATTTCAAATCACTTACCCTACCTTTAAGTTAGGTTTAGCCATAATCAGGGAGATTAAAAGGATCCCTGACTAATATATTATACTTTTCCTATATAACTAAAACAAACAAATAAAAACACCAGTGACATCTTATTGTCTCCACCGTAGGTGGTGACTATAAAACGCCCTCTGTCCGTGCACGTAGCCCGTATGTGCCCTCGATCTGTCCGTCCTCCCGACTATGACGTCATGATGACGTCATAGTTGACACACTAGTACTAGTACACGTTCAAACCTGAGCCCAGACGGTGGAGACCTGTGGCCCGTAGGGGCACAACTCTTGTTTCTTTCATAAATAGAGAATATTTCACTCAACAGGAACTGCTCCTGTCGCAGGATGATGATGTCACGTGTGATCTAGCTCTATGTTTTAGTTATAGAAGGCAAGTATAGTGTTTTAAGGCATATTTGTCTTATTAGCCAGGGATACTTTTAAAGGTGGCGGTGCAGCCTTTCCTACCAGCATATGGTAGGAAAAATATTCTGTTTGGGAGGGTGCATCCCTACTTTCAGCACTTGTTCTGTTGTTGTCTCCACCGTAAGGTGGCAGGGCTTGACACTAACACTTGCCCGCTTGCCCGGGGCAAGTAAAAAAAAATGGTGGGGCAAGTGAAGACTGCTACCTGGTTGCCCGATCGGGCAAGTGTGCAACTTAGTGCACTATAACACAACACAAGATAAATTTGTCTTGAAGGCAGTCATTGCACTCTGCCTCTGTGTCTTTCCCTGCTTTCTAGATATCCACAATTCCAGGCTGGATTTGGGAAACAAAACAGGCAAATTAACATACAGATCAAAATGACCTAATCTTCTACAGTGTACACCTGGGCTATTTAAGATGATGAATTTTAATTCTTGAGAACGTAAAAATGAAACCAAATGGACCCGCAAGGGTCCATTTGGTTTCATTTTTACGTTCTCAAGAGTTACAACTGGTTTACCAACTTAACTGGGGACCACCTGGAACCTGGGGGGCAAGTGACCATGACCTGAGGGCAAGTACAACCTGACTTGCACTTGCCCGATGGGCAAGTGCCTCGGAGACCTTAGTGTCAACTCCTGGGTGGTGACTATAGATCGTAGTACCCTGTCCGTCACAGCACCTATGTCCGTCCGTCCGCATCCGATGACGTCACGATGACGTCATAGATAGATATATAAGGTGCTACCATGGAAACGAACGCCAAAGAGAGTGAGGAGAAGATGAGGGAACCGAAGATCGATTCTGAGGCCGGACGGTGGAGACCTGTCACCGTGGGCTTAATGGAACTAGTGTGCTGTAGTTACGGAGTAGCGACATGCTTTGTTCTCACTTCACGCCTGCACCGGAGCTCTGATAGTTCCAAACATAGGCCTACTGTACATAGCTAACCACAGCATCACAGCACAGCCTGTTTTCTTAAAATATACATTAACTAAAGCCAGTTAGATAACAAATCATTATTCACTAGAGTGACCAGAGGTCTGTTAATGTGTTAAAATGTCCCAAAATGCCGTAATTTTGCCAATTTAAGTGTGAACATGTGACCTGCTGTCAATGGAGCTGGATGGACAGAGTGGTTTGTTTGGAACCAGAATCTCTCCTTACTAGGAGTCATGTGATGTTGTTCAGCCAATAGCTGTCTCTGTTCAGCTGTAGCATTGGAGTCAACAGGGAGTGTCACTACTCTCTCCTATTCCACATACTCTAGTTAGAACAAGCTGCATTGAGTCATCAAAGACAAGCTACTGCTTGTAAATATTTCTTTAGAATTTAGGAACGTTTTATGAGTCTTATTTCAACAACATTACAGTACAGTACAGACTCTCTCCATTTAGTGAGTCTAATAACGCCTTAAAGGGGAACTCCACCCATTTTCAACATTCTAATATGCAGGGCTTGACACTAACACTTGCCCGCTTGCCCGGGGCAAGTTAAAAAAAAATGGTGGGGCAAGTGAAGACTGCTACCTGGTTGCCCGATCGGGCAAGTGTGCAACATAGTGCACTATAACACAACACAAGATAAATTTGTCTTGAAGGCAGTCATTGCACTCTGCCTCTGTGTCTTTCACTGCTTTCTAGATATCCACAATTCCAGGCTGGATTTGGGAAACAAAACAGGCAAATTAACATACACATCAAAATGACCTAATCTTCTACTGTGTAGACCTGGGCTAATTAAGATGATGAATTTTAACTCTTGAGAGTGTAAATATGAAACCAAATGGACCCGCAAGGGTCCATTTGGTTTCATTTTTACACTCTCAAGAGTTACATCTGGTTAACCAACTTAACTGGGGACCACCTGGAACCTGGGGGGCAAGTGACCATGACCTGAGGGCAAGTAGAACCTGACTTGCACTTGCCCGATGGGCAAGTGCTTCAGAGACCTTAGTGTCAACCCGTGTAATATGTCATTAATATGCCTTAGAGATGTTGTGTGGACATGCTAAACATTAACATGGTGAAATACATCTGATGACATCATCAAGGCGTATTTCACCATGTGAAGATTTTTCTTTAGCAGGTCCATTTGGTTCACATTTGTTACCCTCTCAGGAAAATTTTGAAAATAGGTGGAATTCCCCTTTAAAGGTACCAAAAGGTTATGTTCCATTGCGTTTGAAATCCTTGGGACAACGCGTGTCAACGTCTAACAAGACGTATCACATGTGTCTTCAGTATTGCCAACTGCCCAAATCCAAAATGCACTAGTGGCACTTCCAAAATGCACTAGAATGCGCTAGATGCTCGCCTGGATGATCAAAATGACCATTCATCTTCTACATTCTCTAGTTGTGTAGACTTGGGATAATTCACATGATGGAATATTTTAACTCTTGAGGGTGCAAAAATGAAACCAAATGGACCCGCAATCATTTTCCGCTCTCAAAGAGTTACATCTGGTTAACCAACTGTCCATCATTTAGCCTGGGGACCACTGGTTGAAAACCACTGTCATAGGAGGGAAAAATGGTGAAAAACGAGGGTTTTATCTCTGGCGCCTGTCAACCAATTTCACCACAACTCACCAGCAAAAAAAAGCACTCTATTTTCCACCCGGAGCTTTTCACTAATTTTGGCACTAGGGGGGTTTGTAAAAAAAAAAAAAAAAAAGCCAAATATAGTGACAAATGCACCAAGTTGGCAACAATGCTAGTCCTAGGTTGTTGGATTTTTTTTTTGTTTGTTTTCTTGGGTAGACAGAAAAGCTAGCTGCGTGGATGATTGAAAAGTGTATATTTTTTAGATTTATACATTTAGCTACTGCTGAGCTTTTACAGATATGCATGTACATAATAAGTATGCATTTCTTCCTGATGAATTTGAGCACAACCACCAGGGGCGTAGCTAGCATTTCACCTATTTTTAACATTTTTTCTGAGAGCGTACAAATGCAACCAAATGAACCCGTTAGCAGAGTTGTACCCGAACGCGTTCAAAGAACGAAAGTTCTTTGAACCGTTCATATTTTTAAGGAACTTGAACGGAACGGCCCCTGTATCTGCTTGAAGAACGGCGGTGTGAACTCGTTCATTTCTGGCGTGAGTGAACGTCACTTTTCTTGCGTTCGATTTTGTTCGAGAGCGGGGCTCGACAGGCTCGCATTTGTGACTAAAATGTTCATAGCACCGGTGCGAGTATTTATATTACTGTAGTACGGCGGTGTTGTTCGCTAAAATAGAGCAGATATACAAGCTAACAACGTGTTGAGGCTCGAGGCATCCTTAGCTTGAAGATCTGTTCTCCTTGCCCACCGCCCCGCCCCTCCCTCTGCTCTGTCAGCAGCGCACAGCATCAGACAGCCAACACACACAGCACCAAGGGAGGACGCTTCTCTCCAACACGTTGAATGAGCTTATAATGCTGTTCATGTTGGTAATAATCTTCCTGCGCTATGCGTGTATTTAAATCATATACTGTCTGCGCAGCAACCTTTTGCCTCACGCACGTGTTTAATCATAAACGCACCACATGCGCGCTCGGACGCACAACACTTGTGTATTCTTATCATCATTGCCTGATTTGCCGTCGGATCGTTTTCAGTTTTATTTACCGGTAGGCTACAATTAGCCTACTACAAGCAGAGGCGGCCTTAAGGTTTGGGGGACCCTTTCACATTGTTATTAATATAACAATATGGGCTATTGTATAGAGTTGGGATACCCGACCGAAACAATAGCCGCGACGGCCCGGGCTCATTTGCTTAAAGGAGAATTTCACCCCAAAACTTTTTTTTATCTTTATTTGTAGTTATTTATTTAGAAAAAAGTGGTCCAGGTGCTGTTTTGTGAAAACGCTCCTTAATGGCTGTTTCCCCTATCCCAAAATAAGCTTATAATGGGGCTAATGGGTCAAATGCAAGTTCACCTATATACATCACTCCAAAATGCATTGTTCTGCTATATATTGTCTCCCCACCATGTCAGTAGTGTGTTAACACTCACACTTTCACTTTTGGTTCAGCAGTGGTTCAGCCATAAACCATGTGCCACGCCCCCACCTTTCGAGACAGCTGAATCTCTGGGGCTTTCAGTCGACCTGGCTATGTTAATAAATTGATATTGTAAAATAGTAGCCAACTTGGAAAAATGCTAAGCATTGAGCCCTGTTCAAGAGTGAGACTAGAATGAGCTGAAAATAGAGCAGATCTACAAACTCAGTGACGCACTTTGAGCTTGTTGATCTCTATTTCTGCTGATATTTTCTGCTCTATTTTCAGCACACAGAGATGCACAGGGCTGGACTGAACTGAGCGCCTTCATAATAAAATCTTCACAAATCAACTAAGGACATCTTCAGTTGTATATGGCTATGGGCTGCAACCATTTTTGAACAAAAAAAAGAGGGAGGGGAAAAAAGAACGAAAAAGAACTATAATAGTTCTTTTTTTGGAACCATGAACTTTAGTTCTAAAAATTCAACAATGAACTATGAACGGAACTAGTTCGTTTTTAAATGTATGAACTATGAACTGAACTATTTCAGAAAAAAAGAGAACTTTCCCAACACTGCTAACGGGTTCATTTGGTTCCATTTGTACGCTCTCAGAAAAAAGAAGCGTCTGAAGAAATCCATTAACATGGTGAAAATACATCTTGATGATGTCATCAAGATGTTTCACCATGTTAGTGGGTTTTCTTCAGACCTCCATTTCTAGGAAATACAGAATTGGGGAAACGTTTTTATTATGTCCACCCAACACCTCTAAGGTATATTAATGACATATTAGAATGTTGAAAATGGGTGGAATTGCCCTTTGAAATGCTTCAATCTGGTGCACTTTGAGATCAAATATTTTTATAATAATCAATAGTAAAAAAAAAAACCCTTATTAATGCAAGCCTTTAGTGGGCCCCCCTGGCTTTGGGCCCCCTAAAATTGTCTAGCTATTCCCCACCTATCGACGCCACTGAGCACAGCAGACCAACCACAATGGAAGCGTACAGCACCATCCCCTGCTGGTGTTAATCCTTTAGCATTAACTTCTGACCGTAATGAGCTTAATGTTCATCTTGTTAATGAAGTCGTCAATCAGCTGTATTCACCATGGTGTTGTAGAGCATAGATATTCCACTTTAAAAAAAACCTTTGGTCATTTTTTTTATGGTCTACTCAGTCTCATGTGAACACACCAGACAGTTACTACATTCATTATTTAGATATTTGATTTGCGTCTCCAGCTTAGGGTGACCAGATCCAAACTGTTCATTTGAGGGACAGAAGTGTTGCCTGTGTGGGACAAGTGGGGTGTAGGAGAAACAGGACGAAATGTAGTTAGCAAATTATTAACATCTTGATGTCAATATTCCAAAAAATATTTCAGTATTCCATTTTACACATAGCAAAAACAGCTGATCTAAAATCAAAAATAGCTGATCTACAATCTCAAAACGTGTCACAGTGCGACGCGTTTTGAGGTTGTAGATCAGCTATTTTTGATATGACAGTATGCGATGTGAAATGATACAACAGAAATCCAACTATTAGGGCACTACAAATTATTACATTTTGAACACTGACGCCTGTCAGTCACAATGTGGGACAGAGTCTCAATTTGTGGGACGCTTCAAAAATCTTGAAAATGAGGGACTGTCCCACGCAAAGAGGGACATCTGGACATCCTACTCCAGCTCCTTCCTATACAAACCCATTACAACTTAAAACACCATTTTAACCATGCAGGGGTTGACACTAAGGTCTCCGAGGCACTTGCCCATCGGGCAAGTGCAAGTCAGGTTCTACTTGCCCTCAGGTCATGGTCACTTGCCCCCCAAAAATATACTGTAAATTTTGCATTTAAGTTTACTTCCTACTTGGGTGCTTGAAACCAGGGGTTTTCAACAGGTGGTCCGGGGTCGGGGACCACCAGTGGTCTTTGAGAGGGTTCCAGGTGGTCCCCAGTTATGTTGGTTAACCAGAAATGCATCATCTTAATCAGGTCTACACAACTAGAGAATGTAGAAGATTAGGTCATTTTGATGTGTATGTTAATTTGCCTGTTTTGTTTCCCAAATCCAGCCTGGAATTGTGGATATCTAGAAATGAACCTGGGGGAGAGATAGGTAGAGATAGCTAGAAAGCAGGGAAAGACACAGAGGCAGAGTGCAATGACTGCCTTCAAGACAAATTTATCTTGTGTTGTGTTATAGTGCACTACGTTGTTCACTTGCCCCACCATTTTTTTTACTTGCCCCGGGCAAGCGGGCAAGTGTTAGTGTCAACCCCTGCCATGACAGATTATTCAAAAGCAACCTATATTTTTTCTGGTGACTGATATTGTCCTCGGAATACGTGAGAGGGCCGTGGAATTTCATTTCTAGTTTTCAATTTATTTTTAAAATATCGTTTTGGAGAATGTAGCAGGCTTCATATTTGGCCCACCCACCCAAATTAATAAAACAATATTTTAAAAATAAATGAAAACTGTAAATGAAATTCCATGGCCCTCTCACGTATTAGGAATAACAAACACCAGAAAAAAATATAGGTTGTTTTCAAATGGTTAAAATGTGGTTTAAGTTATACTGGGTTTGTATAGGAAGGATGCTGATATGCTAAAATGAACATCAAATATCTAAATAGTGAATGTAGTAACTTATAAACTGTCTGGTGTGTTCACATGAGACTGAGGAGACCATAAAATGACCAGAAGGGTTTCTGAAAGTGGAATATCCCTTTAATATCCAAAAACAGTTCCTACACTATAGACTGAATTTGATTTAAGGTCAGTTTCAAGCACAACTCAATACAAAGTTTAACTGCAAGTGGGACGATGAAGCCGCACCCATACCACACCCATACCGCACCCATACCATTTTCAGTTCCAGGACTTTTATTAGTCAAGTAAAGCATCAATAATAACATCAGTTGTTGTTGAAGTTGCAACAGACACGCAGCATGCATAAAGCTAAAGGTCTGACTCAGAGAGTTTTCTGTTTTCAATGATGAAATGCTGTTGGTTTAGTGGTGACACAGCTGTAGTTATAGAAGCACTTTAATTTGAAATATCTTGGGTTGTTTTGCATGGCAGAGTGTTTGGAGGGGCAGTCAGGGTATTTAGGGGGGCATCCCCCCCCCCCCCCATGCCTAGATCCACCCCTGATTAGGACAGGTTTAATGCTCTCCTGCTGATTTACACTGATAAGCCTCTCTAAAACCATCATATGTACACACACACACACACACACACACACACACACACACACACACACACACACACACACACACACACACACACACACACACACACACACACACACACACACACACACACACACACACACACACACACACACACACACACACACACAGAGTTAGCTTTAACTGGCTAGCTCAGGAGGTTTTCAACCAGTGGTCCGGGGACCCTGACCCTGGGTCCCTGAGAGGATTCCAGGTGGTCCCCAGCAAAATGATGTACAGTTGGTAACCATATGGACCCATTATACATCTGTAACTCTAGAGAGCGTAAAATGAAACCAAACGGACCCGTAAGGGTCCGTTTGGTTTCATTTTACGCTCTCAAGAGTTAAGTTATATTTAAAGTTTTAAACATCTGATTTACTTAATTTTCAAGAATCTACATCAGAGACTAAACTCAACATCAAATGCTGGTCCTCCATGGCTATAATGCAGAACAGATAGTAGCCTAAATGATGCACAGGGCTTGACACTAACACTTGCCCGCTTGCCCGGGGCAAGTAAAAAAAAATGGTGGGGCAAGTGAAGACTGCTACCTGGTTGCCCGATCGGGCAAGTGTGCAACTTAGTGCACTATAACACAACACAAGATAAATTTGTCTTGAAGGCAGTCATTGCACTCTGCCTCTGTGTCTTTCACTGCTTTCTAGATATCCACAATTCCAGGCTGGATTTGGGAAACAAAACAGTCAAACATACACATCAAAATGACCATTAATCTTCTACATTCTCTAGTTGTGTAGACCTGGGCTAATTCAGATGATTAATTTTAACTCTTGAGAGTGTAAAAATGAAACCAAATGGACCCTCAAGGGTCCATTTGGTTTCATTTTTACGTTCTCAAGAGTTACATCTGGTTAACAAACTTAACTGGGGACCACCTGGAACCCAAGCACCCAAGTAGGAAGTAAACTTAAATGCAAAATCTACTAATTTAATATATTTTTGGGGGGCAAGTGACCATGACCTGAGGGCAAGTAGAACCTGACTTGCACTTGCCCAATGGGCAAGTACCTCAGAGACCTTAGTGTCAACCCCTGGTGCATTTATATAGCAGCCTTTATCCAAGGTGCTTTACATAGCTTGTGCATCACATTCACCACATTCACACACACACATTCATACACTGATGGCAGTGGAAACCATGCAAGGTACCTACTAGCACATCAGGAGCAATTAGGGGTTCAGTGTCTTGCTCAAGGACACTTCCACACTAACTCTGCAGGAGCCTGGGATCAAACCGGCAACCTTGTGGTTTCCATCTGGTGACTCTACCCCTGAGCGGGTCCTGAGTGGGCCCTGGTATGAAAAAGGTTGAAAACCACTGGGCTACTGTAGCCCATTAGCTTTCTACTGAACCTACCTAGGCATAGGCATGGGGGGGGGGGGGGGGGGGGCAATGCCCCCCTAAATGCCCAGACTGCCCCACCAAACATGATATTTCAAATTAAAGTGCTTCTATTTAAAATGATGTGAAACACTACTACTGCTACTAACTAACTACAGCTGTGTCACCACTAAACCAACAGCATTTCATCATTGACAACAGAAAACTCTCTGAGTCAGACCTTTAGCTTTATGCATGCTGCGTGTCTGTTGCAACTTCAACAACAACTGATGTTATTATTGATGCTTTACTTGACTAATAAAAGTCCTGGAACTGAAAATGGTACCCCCCCCCCCCCCCCCCCCCCCCCCCCCCAATTAGGAAATGTTATATCCGTCCCTGCTAACCAGGGGGTTGACGTTTAAAAAAAAAAAAAAAGATCGTGCACTGACTTTGGGAGGAAAAAAAGTCACATAATTTGACACCTTTCTCTAGCTGCAGCATCAATGCTATTAACTACTGCTTTAATTAACTACCAATTATTGTCGCTTCATTCTTTGATTGTCGTAAACTCCTGCACAGCCGTTAGAACAGTAAACAGTTATTGTTGTGTTGTGTTATATATATATATATTATTTAAAGGGGGACAAAAAATACATTAACAAAATCTTGGTGTCTAGCCTATGATTTCACCCACGGGTTCATACAGCAACATATACGACTATAACTATACATATAAAACTGCACAAATCAAACTCACGTCATTTAATGACAGTTAATGAGATAAAAAGCAGCATTTCTCCTGACTGCGTGCAGAGAGACAGACAGTCTAACAATAATAATACTAATAATAATAATAATTGCACAGCCCGATGCTAGCTGACATCAGAGCCATCTCAGCAGACCTGCTGCGACATTGAGGGGTCAGAAAGCATGCAGCCCAAATGGGGACAAAAATGGAGTTGGAAATACATGGTTTTCAACGAGGAGCGACGCAAATAAGAGCAACATCATGACAACTGAATATAAAGTATTGTATGTTTTAAACATGAAACCAAATGTTGTAGAATGAAATTAAAACAGGCTCAACAATGGATCATAAAATGAAACCAAATGGACCCTTGCGGGTCCATTTGGTTTCGTTTTCACACTCTCAAGAGTTAAAATATCCATCATCTGAATTAGCACCACTAAATTAAGAAGTCTACACTGTTTTGTTTGCAAAAATCAAGCCAGGAATTGTGGACAAAACCAAAATAACTCTTTAGTTTTAGGTCTTTGGGGTGAAAATATAATCAAACGGTGGTCCTCCGTGGCTCAAATCCTGAATAAACGGTGGTCCCTGGTGTCAAAAAGGTTGAAAACCTCCCTGGTTCTACTGTGTTAGAGCCTCCATTAGACTGACCCCAGGCAGTGAACGGAGTTGTCGCAGCAGCAGCCTGTCTGTCTCCACTCTGCTGTCTGTCTGACATTAGCTTTAGGT
>CM076985.1:47495810-47525810 GCA_039105355.1 Benthosema pterotum
TCATCCAGACCCTCTTCTGTCGGATTACAAATTAATCCAGCAGCCAAACACAACAAGCGGATTTCCTACAACACGCTTTGCTTCTATTATGTGAAACACACAATACAGCGCATGGAATTGTGGGTAGTGTAGTTTACTGTTGGCTATAATACAAGGGTTTTCAACCAGTGGTCCTTGAGAGGGTTCCAGGTGGTCCCCAACTTAATCCCCAACTTTTCATCTGATTAACCAGATGAAAAAGTTGGTTAACCAGATGTAACTCTTGAGCGCATAAAAATGGACCCAAATGGACCCTTGCGGGTTCATTTGGTTTCATTTTACACTCAAGAGTTAAAATATTCATCTAAATTAGCACTACGTAAAGGAGAATTCCACACCAAAACACATTGGGCATCAATCTACCTTGATTCCTGTGACATGATAGATAATGTCCTTGATTTTTGTCACAGATGTTCCATTTTCTACATTTCACCATGAGGTCAGCTGCAGTTGCAGCAGCTGTTGTAGCCGGTGCAGTTTGCAGGTTGTCTTTATTCTAATGCGGGTATTCTTGTAACTTCAAACTTATTTTTTTTAATACAATACACATCAAGCCACACACTACAAGATAAATGGACCACTATATGATGTATCATGTGGTATTACATGTAAAGTCTGCCCCAGACTGATGCAAAATCCAAGCGTGAGTATCAGTATACTATTAAAATGTGGAAAAAATGTGTGGGAAAAAAAGTTTGGAGTTACAGAAATACCTGCAGTAGAATAAAGACAACCTGCAGCCATGTTAACTGCACCGGCGCAGCAGCAACAGAGACAGCAACTGCAGCTGACCTCATGGTGAAATGTAAAAAATGGAACATCTGTGACAGAAATCAAGGACATTATGTATCATGTCACAGGAATCAAGGTAGATTGAGGTCCAATGTGTTTTGGTGTGGAATTCTCCTTTAATTAAGAAGTCTACACAATTTATGTAGAAGAATGGTCATTTTGATTCAGGCCTACTGTATGTTTTCCAGTATTTGGAATTTTGTTCAGTATTAAGAGGGTTAGGGTTAGGGTTAGGGTTAGGGGGTTAGGGTTATCTATCTACTTTTCTATGAGATCCACATGGACACATACTCTTTGACCAACATTTACTGCAACGCTGGGCAATTATTTTTCCCAAGGGGCCAAATGAGATACGTAAAAATATTATGGAGGGCCAGGACTAAAGGCTGAACTAAAGTATGAGTAATATTAATTTAATTTCAAGATAAAAGTAAGAGTAAGACCAACCATTTTGACACCAGGGCCCACTATTTATTCAGTATTTGAGCCACAGACCATTTGATGACATTTTAACCCCACAGATCCCAAAACTTTCTTCAAGATTTCTTTTGTTTTTGTCCACAATTCCAGGCTGTATTTGGGAAACAAAACAGGATAACAAAAATGAGCATTCTCTTACATTCTCTGATTGAATGTGTAGACAGATGATGAATATTTTAACTCTTGAGAGTGTAAAAATGAAACCAAATGGACCCGCAAGGGTCCATTTGGTTTCATTTATACGTTCTCAAAGAGTTACATCTGGTTAACCAACTTTCCATATTTAACCTGGAACTCTCTCAAGGACCACTGGTGGTCCCCGGGCCGGTCAGAGTCAGCCAAAGCGCCGCATTTGGCCCCAGGGCCGCATGATGCCCAGGTATGATCTACTGCATTTACACCTGCAGACCGTTGACAACCACCAGCATTGTACGGTAATTGTACAGCAAACAAAATGGTTCTGTATTCTGGAAACAGTTCCATATAAATGTAATTGTTGAATCACTGTGTGAATGGACAGTCTAATATAATTCTAACCCAAAACGCACTGTTCTATCATCATATGTGTGCATGTATGCATGCGCGTGTGTGCGTGTGTCTGTGCTGTGTGTGCATGTGCAGCATCATGCAGGGGACAGTTAGTAGCAAAGTCTTTATTTAATGAACAGAAACATTTACAGAAACTCATACTGTACATCAGGCTCCACAAATTCATTAGATTTGAGTTGAGAATTTAAACGCCTTGCATTACCTTGAAAGAACTTATATCACCCAGAGTCATGATGAATTATGGAATATCAATTAGTCTTTAGCTATTAACACACCCAGTTCTGTAAGAAATTCAATTTACTCCCCCACTGTATATCTGGTAAACATGTCATACTTATTCCAGAAAATACAGGGTATAAAACAAAAGTGACATAGTGCCACTTTATATTTGATAGAGCAAGAATCCACTGAACACAGAACGATTGAGACGATCATCAAATATATGTGATTGTGCATGTAGTTTGATATAGACCTGGTCTCCTCTCTGCAGTAACAATGCTCCTGCATTGCTTGCACTGTCAGTGTTGTCATTTCCTGCGGGTGTGTGATGGTCGCATGCAGTCAACATGTGTACGGAGTTGTGAAACAGACTGATGCAGGCGTTACGAGTGCTGACTGCAAATGATGACATACTGAAGTAATAGATGCCTCTCACCGGAGCAGAAAATACACCTGAATGACAAACAGAATTAAGACAAATCAAGCCATTAGATTATTTTGTTGAGTGTTGGTCAGGCTCTGTGGCATTTTGCTCTTTATTATGTGATGACTTGAAAACAAACAAGCGCTGAACTTTTCTATTGTTGACCTGGTGAACTGAAAATGTCTGTCTTTAATATGTGTATAATGTATAATAATTGTAGTAATTTGAATATCAAAATGAATTCAGCGATGTGCAGATCTTGGCTGATATCGATATCCTATACTTTGTTTAGCGACAGACAGGCAATGCAGCTAAATAAAATTAATAAACGTTATTTTGGAGCATCTTAAAGTGAGATGCTCCTACTTTCTTTTTCTGTTTACTGTTTCTGCAGCTTTGGCTCAGCACCATTGGAGGATATGTGTTACTTTCTTCACCTGAACACTAGAGGGAGACATAGTGCAGGGAAAAATGAGTTTTGAACCACGATTTGAAAATGACTGAATTTATAAGGGCTACTGTGGCCCCTATGGTCAATTGTCATAGATAATAGATATTTTCAGGAATTATGTAATAGTGGGAGGGTCTAAGAGATTTCTTACATATATCTACTTTAATCTCCCTTGAATAAAATACACTAAATAAAAATGTACAACTGGATACCAAACCGGTCTCTAAACTATGACAGCAGGCAGTCCACACTAGTGTGGTTTCACTGAATCACATGCTAAAAACTGCAATGTTTCAATAATGTCTAATATGTTATGAATACATAACTGGCATTACTGTACATTACTTCTACATATTTTACATCAATGAAAATGGAAAATGGAATTACCTGTCCCTGGGTTGTATGCATATCCAGTATTCATCAGGACATTAGTGAAGGACAGGATAGATTCTCTGTCTGAAGCTGGTATGTGTCCAGAACCTCCCAGAGCAGCTGTAAACGCAAACTTTGGTTGACCTGAAACAGATGAAGAAGAATTTTGGTACTTAATTGCCTGTCATTCAAAGGTAAATAGCAAGCCAGTCCTTCAGTGTTCAGACCCCTATGTGTTATCTGTGCACCACTTATACTATATTTTAAAACATGTTAAGCTGGGCTATTTTGCCATATTCTCAATAATCATGATACCAGCATGCATGCATCTACTACGGAATAGTAAACTACATCGACACATCTTTTTGTTTTGTTTTTGTTTTGTTTTTCACAAATCTCCCCTGTAAGTTCTACCTCATTGATTATATAGTGGAGATAGACAGTTAGGGTTAGGTGTTATGAGGTCTGTTAAACGTTGGTATAATTTACTGATTTACTGTACCATCATTGATCCTCATCATGTGGTTCTCCATGTCTCTCAGTTTATTCTCCAGGGCTGCCATCTCTTCTGCTTGAGCTTTCAGATAGAAAGGAAACAAACAATCTTTGTTCATTTGTCTTACACACAAAATGGTGACACATTTGTTGAAAAACTACTACTAGTACTAACACTATAGTTGTCCTAAAGAAATTCACTCAGTTTATGACCTCTGCCTGGCTCAAGGCCAGATGCTAAGATTGTGTGAGCAAAGGCTTTTGTGCATGTGGGCAGTATAGGCCTCATGATGACCAGTCCAATAAGATTTTAACCAGCCCAATACGATTTTAACCAGCCCAATACGACTTTGCATTGAGAGAGATGAATCCCAATGGTTGGCCTACTGTCTGCTGTACATACTATATAATGTTTTGATTCAGATTGCATGTGCATCAAATATGGGTAATAGCTTACTGTATCTTTTGCCCTTACCTTGGATCCTGGATTCCATGGATCCCAGGTATTTCAGGAGCTCACACATGTCTGGTGCACACACTCTCTCCATCTCTGCTTGACCTGAAGACATGTCCAGGCTTTGAACCTGCTCTGATTCTCCCAGGACTGTACCATCACCACCATCTCCACCATCTCCAACCAGGACTGTACCATCTCCACCCTCAGCTCCATCTCCAACCAGGACTGTACCATCTCCACCATCTCCTCCATCTTCAACCAGGACTGTACCATCTCCACCCTCTGCTCCATCTCCAACCAGGACTGTACCACCTGCCTCCTCAGCCTGTGATCCCCACAGACACATCAGCAACACCAACAGGCTCATGGTCGTTCTCTTCATCTCCATTGTTCAGGCAGCACAGAACTCACAATGAGATGAGAGTGCAGATGTACTGTCGATATAGTCCAGAAGTTAAATATTAATCCATGAATTATCCAGGATGCCAAGGCCTTCCAGTAAGTTGGTGGTGTTCAGGGAACCAGTTTTATAACACTTCCTAGAAGTGTTTTCCACGTCACCTCACATAAGACGTGGTTATGCTGGCAATGATGTTTTCTAATAAACCTGTACTCGAACTACCATATATATGTGTATTGCAGAAATATGCAAAATACAGTTATTGCATTCATTGCGCAAGAAAAGCAGAAGCTTATTGTGAAGGCACTGAGGGAGGTTACTATGTGTAGTGTTGTGCGGAAGTGAGGATGAAACCTGGGACTTCCACTCACCAGCCCAACGCACAGTTGCGCCAATAGGGCTGTCCAGCAGTCCAGCGCATGGACCCGTTTCACAGGAATCAACAAATCTTAAGACCACAATGAATGCAGGAAGGCAGAAAGGACCCTGCTTCGAATGCACAACTGGTATACTGGCTTTCGGAGCTTCCGGTATGTCCACGACAGTGGATACAGGAAAGTCCCAACAGCAAACCAGATCAAGGCAATCCATGACTAGTCAAATCTGTCCAAGAATATCACGTGATTTCAACCTTCAATGCCTACCTGGTAGGCATACCAGGTAGGCATAGTCTTAGTGTTGCCACACGTCCCGGATTTTCCTGATTGTCCCGGATTTTCATGGTCTGTCCAGGAAAAAAATAAAATAAATCCTGGACACTTGAATGTCCCGGATTTTTATACATGGTCAAAAGTATTTTTTTTCCTTTTTTTTTTCTTTTTTTACATGGCCAAAACTAGAGACCGCAACTAACCTGACTTGCATCACTCACAGTCTCAGATCAGTATGATAGTCCTATTAAATTGTAGTGTGCCTGTACGTACCAGTGTTGCCAACTTGGCACATTTGTCGCTATATTTACCTCTTTTCCAGACCCCCCTACTGCCAAAATTAGTGGAAAAACTCCTGAATCTAAATCTGTTTATCTAAAGATAACTGAGATGAGAAAAATGAAAACTGGACTGCTCCAGAAAGAGTTGGAAATTAATGGTTAAGTAGCCTAATTATTAATCTGATATGTAGAAGAGTAATAAAATAATGAGAGCAGTAACATTTCAGTGTAAAAGTGTGATATATTTCTGGGTTAGATGTGTAAGGGGTGCATTGCTTCAGACCAAAAGGCCGATAATCACCCGCCGATTGGATGGTCAAAATGTCAAGGATTTTTGTCAGACACATGTGGCAACCCTACATAGTCTACATACCTGGTCATTATGTGGCCCTGTGGCTGACTCTGACCGACCCATGAAAGGGTTTTAAACCAGTGGTCCGGGGACCACCAGTGGTCCTTGAGAGAGTTCCAGTTAAATATGGAAAGTTAGTTAACAATATGTAACTCTTTGAGAGTGTAAAAATGAAACCAAATGGACCCTTCCGAGTCCATTTGGTTTCATTTTTACACTCTCAAGAGTTAAAATATTCATCATTTGCCCCAAGTCTACACAACTAGAGAATGTAGAAGATTAATGATCATTTTGATCTGTATGTTTGACTGTTTGGTTTCCCAAATCCAGCCTGGAATTGTGGAATTGTGGAGCAAAATAAATCTTTAGTTCTGGTTCTGTGGGGCAAATGGTGGTCCGTGGCTCAAATACTGAATAAATTGAGGGCCCTGGTGTCAAAATGGTTTGCTTACTCTTACTTTTATCTTGAAATGAAATGAATATTACGTAGACTTTAGTTCAGACTTTAGTCTTGTCCCTCCACAATATTTTATGTATCTCATTTGGCCCCGTGGGGAAAAAAAATTACCCACCCCTGGTCTACATAGTCTGGCCAACCCTGACCCCTGGTCTACATAGTCTGGCCAACCCTGACCCCTGGTTTACATAGTCTGGCCAACCCTGACCCCTGGTCTACATAGTCTGGCCAACCCTGACCCCTGGTCTACATAGTCTGGCCAACCCTGACCCCTGGTCTACATAGTCTGGCCAACCCTGACCCCTGGTCTACATAGTCTGGCCAACCCTGACCCCTGGTCTACATAGTCTGGCCAATTGAAATCTGAGTTGATCAGGCTTTTCGGGATTTCTGTGAAACTCCTCTTCCCATAGTCAGCATAGTCAGGGGCGAAATCATTTCTGCTGCGTCCTTTTTATTTCCTGACACAACTTTTACTCATCGATCGCTACGTTTAATAATTTACCTGAGCTCCATCTCTTTCCACCTCTTCTGCGTGTTGCAACCTTTTATGTACCTGCCACAACTTACTTATCTGGTGCAACATTTTATTTATGATGCTGTGACCTTTTAGTTATCTGCTGTGCCTTTTATTTATCTGCCGGTCAGGTTCAGTTCTACAGAAGGTTAGGTTTAAGGTTACATGCGGGCATAATTTCTACTGAGGTTAGTTTTAGGCTTAGGTTTATGTTATACTGTCATTGTGGTGGCGTCAAGGGCGTGTGTTTCAAGTATTTGCATGCGCCTGCACTCAACCTCAAAAGTCAGTAGAGTCTGTGCACGGGCTGTGGTGCACCAGCCTGTACCAAACTCTTCAAAAAGGTCCGGAAGCAATTTTTAATATTAAAAAAGCACAAACTAGACAGCACGTTTACAAATACTGACAAAAGAAGACAGGTAAAACAAATTGTCGCCACTAGCAGCCATTTTAAAAATTGTGTGTCATTTCCGGATATTTTGTCCCAGATAGAGAATTGGTCGCAGTTCCCATGTTGTTCGCAGCGGTCATATAAGGGGAAATATTTGCGAAAATTATTCAACTACTAATGTATTTGATTCGACTAGCAAAAACATGTTTGGTTTACCATATAGTGTAGCTCATGTGAAAAGAATGGACAGTGCAGTCATTCAACATTATATTGACTGATTTATTGGTTCTGTTGTGATGTAAAGAAGACACACAAACACTGACCAGGTGGCATTAATGAACCAGCTGATCTACAAGCTGCTCTGAGTCACATGGTACATCTGAGTCACATGGTACATCTGACTGAGTCACATGGTACATCTGACTGAGTCACATGGTACATCTGACTGAGTCACATGGTACATCTGACTGAGTCACATGGTACATCTGACTGAGTCACATGGTACATCTGACTGAGTCACATGGTACATCTGACTGAGTCACATGGTACATCTGAGTCACATGGTACATCTGACTGTTTTTAGGTTCCTCTAGCAGGGTGAAATAAACGATTTAAAGCAGCAGTGTTCTCAAATGGAGCCACATGGATGGATGGATGGATGGATGGATGGATAATGGATGGATGGATGGATGGATGGGTGGATGGATGGATGGATGGATGGATGGGTGGATGGATGGGTGGATGGATGGACAGTGGTTAATGATTACAACATTACAGCATCAGTGCCAATAGTATAAAGAATTATTGCTACTTGCACATCTTTGTAGCTAATATATATATTTAGGGGTGTAACAATATCATCAACTGTATTGGAATTTGGATTATTTTAATTCAAAACATAACATATACCTAACATATAACATATAACGATACTGTAGTATGTACAACCGACAATTATCGTATTGTAATCCCTGTCGAGGCATTTAATTAATATTTTTTTATTAACACTAAATGCTAAGTGCTTTCATTGTTTTTTATCAGTACTAGGAATGAAAAATAAAAAAGATGGGATAATTTACTGTTCCATATAACTATGTTGTTATTGTGATTGCATGTAGGTTCAGGCTAAAAGGTTTAAATCAGTGGTTTTCAACAAGTGGTCCGGGGACCACCAGTGGTCCCCGAGAGGATTCGAGAACTAGAGAATGTAGATGATTAATGGACATTTTGAACTGTATGTTGGACTGTTTTGTTTTTTCCAAAATCCATGGAATTGTGGACAAAAGCAAAATAAATCTTTAGTTTGGGGGTCTGTGGGGTGAAAATGTTGTCAAATGGTGGTTCAAAAGATGAATAAATAGTGGGCCCTGGGGTCAAAAAGGTTGCAAACCACTGGTTTAAATCATTGAATCGTACCACTGTATCATCATAATGAACCAATATTGTCAAATATGTATGGTTATATGTATTGCTAAAGGGGAATTCCACCCATTTTCAACATCTTTTCTGAGAGTGTACAAATGGAACCAAATGAACCCTAATGGGTTCATTTGGTTCCATTTGTACGCTCTCAGAAAAAAGAAGCGTCTAAAGAAATCCATTAACATGGTGAAAATACATCTTGAAGATGTCATCAAGATGTGTTTCACCATGTTAGTGATTTTCTTCAGACGCCTGAAGAAAATCACTAACATGGTGAAACATGGTGAAACATGGTGAAAGTTCCCCCTATTCTGTGTTTAATAGAAATTTTCTAGTAAACCTTTTCATCATGTCCACCCAACACCTCTAAGGTATGCTAATGACATATTAAGAATGTTGAAAATGGGTGGAATGCCCCTTTAAGAAGGTATGGTTACACCCCTAATATGTGTCTGATCTGAATAACATAAACACATCTAAAGGTCGAAGGTCATTAAAGGTCATTAAAGGGGTGATATGAGGAGGAAGAGGAGGGTGATCTTCATCCATAGATAATCTGTGTATAATGACATGTTTTACATAAAATGTTAAAAGAAGAATAAACTGCAAAATAAGATTCTTAAAGCAGCTGCAGCTCCAAGTACCAACTATATACAATGGTCAAATAAATAAATTCATTCTCATTCACATCTCAATGTAACATACATGAACATCTCAACATAACATACATGTGCATTTTAAAGATATAGATCCATAAAGTCACTCTGACAATGTATTGTTACAACATGAATGCATAAATAGTACATAAAATGTGGTTTGGACGATAGATACGATATTTAAGGTTCTGGATCAATTTATATTGTGATTCTTAATAAGGCTGTGATTCGATTCGATGTATCACATTTTTTGCCACAAATTTTAAAGGGGCATTCCACCCATTTTCAAGATTTTTTTTTCTGAGGCCGTACAAATGGAACCAAATGGACCCGTTAGGGTACATTTGGTTCCATTTGTACTTGCACGCCCTCAGAAAAAAAAAAAGATCCTAAAAGAAAAATCATTAACAAACACAATACAAATACAACTTGACGAATCATGATGATGTCATCAAGTTGCGTTTCACTGTGTTAATGATTTCTTTCAGACCACAGAATGAGGGGAACTTTATCATGATGTATGATGTCTCTCTGGCATGAACAAATTCATGAATAAATCTACATAAATATCATAAAAATCGACTTTGAACCTGGCCATTCGATATTGATATGATGACATTAAGAATTGCGGTATATAATATTGGCATATTGATTTCTTTGCCCACCCATAATGTATGTATGTATGAATGAACTATATCTACTGCATGATATTATTAAAGGGGAACTCCACCCATTTTCAATATTTTACTATGTCATTGATGTACCTTCAAGGTGTTGGGTGGACATGATAAAAAAAGTTCCCCCATTCTGTGTTCCCATAAATGGAGGTCTGAAGAAAACCACTCACATGGTGAAACATCTTGATGACATCATCAAGACGTATTTTCACCATGTTAATGGATTTCTTTAGACGCTTCTTTTTTCTGAGAGCGTACAAATGGAACCAAATGAACCCGTTAGGGTTCATTTGGTTGCATTTGTACGCTCTCAGAAAAAAAATTGAAAATGGGTGAAATTCCCCTTTAAGGAGGATGAGCAGGAGGTGTTTTTTTTCCCAAGCAAACGGAAGCGACGATGGTTATAATATTCTTCATACAGTGAGTGCAGCAGTTGTTTTATTCTCTCCACACGGAGTGTAAAATGCATGGTGAATACAGTGAGTTATCCTTAATGCAGACTCATGGGTTTATAGCTGTTTAGCCATGGAGGTTATAGTGGAGTTTGTTATTATATACTATAAACCTCTTCTCTACACAGACCAACCTCATTTATAACTAGAACTGTGGCCTCACCAAAGTGACATCATGTCCAGTCATAGTTTTTTAATACACAGAGACAGTGTGTTATGTGACGATCTATTCTAGATGCTATTCTAGGCTGTGTTGTGAAGCTGTGTGGATGATGGCTGAGGAAGAGATTTGGCCTTTGATTGATTGAGCCTGAAAAGAGAATTTTCTGGTGCTTTTCTAGGTTTAACAAAATATCACCCGCTTCTACCGTTATCAAGCGATAATTCCCAGCAGGCTGCTTATCAGCACCATTTTATCGATGACAGCATGTTGTCTGGAGCCTACTCACTGATAAGATGACAACTGTGATCTTATCCACTGATAACAGTCAAATCTGCTTGCGGTTAGGTTTAGGGGTAGGTTTAGAGAAGGGTGTAGCAATGTTTGTAGCAAAACCCTAGACCCCTCCAACCGTAACCCTAAGCCTAAGGGCCCTAATACACCTAGCAATGTTTTGAACAATATCAACGAGCAACGTCAATTATCAACGTTGACTTTTCACTTTTCTATACAAAATGATCAACTCCTGGTCGTTCAGAAAAGTCAGATCTTTAGCGCCCTCTACTGGTCAACATCCTTCAATCACAGCCCTCCTTGGCATCACCTGATCCTTTCTCCCACATTCCTACAGATGAACTTTTCTGAAAACACCTTTTTTCCCAGAAAAAAAAAGAAAATGGGTGGAATTCCCATTTAATGGGAGGTGTTGCCTGTTGCCATGTGTCTCATCATGTTGCCTGTTGCCATGTGTCTCATCATGTTGCCTGTTGATGTTGACATTGCTAGTTGATCAAAATATTGCTAGTGTATCAGGGCCATAAATCCCCGACCCTCAACCACCTCACAGACCGTCAGGTCTGTGAGGTGGTTGAGGGTCGGGGATTTACAATTAGCCAACCACGGACTGCGTCTTCCCCAGCCATCACATAGTGTAAGTAGTGACACAGACAGTAGACAATCAACCAGACATAAAGACTCAGCTATACTAACATAAATGAGATCTTCTAACTGTGTTATGTCGAGAAATAATACAAGCTCACAACACTGGGATGATGCCAGGCAGCCACCACGCTGTTGCAAAATGTGAACCCCCAAATAATTTACCAAAAAACTATTTTGTAAGCCTGACAAATGATTATAAAGCTCATCTTTCATCATCTTTAAAATTATTTGTTCGATCCAAAATATTGTTTGTTGTCATGATTTGTCACAACCCCATTTAGCTTTATGCAACGCCCGGGATTTGAACTCGGGTCTCCCCCGTGCAAGTCCAACATCTTAACCACTAGACCAAAGGGACAGCCCCTTGGCCAGGGGGCAGATACAGGACTATGGAGGCCATGCAGCCCCCTGCTACATTTGTGCGACCCTTAAAAGGTATTTAAAGACATACCTTTTGAAAAGGAAATGTAATTTTTGAATGGAGAATTTACTTCTGGAACTTCCAAAATGCACTAGAATGTGCTAGATGCTCACCTGGAACATACAGATTAAAATGACCATTAATCTTCTACATTCTCTAGTTGTGTAGACTAAGTTGGGCTAATTCACATGATGAATATTTTAACTCTTGAGGGTGTAAAAATGACCCCCCCCTCCCCCCCCAGGGTGGCCTGGCAAAGGCAAAATTGTCCCGGTGGGAAAATATGTGCCAATCCGCCCCTGGAGAGATAGGTGGTCCAGATGCAGGGGTGGCTGTGGCTCAGGGTCGGCGGTTCGAATCCCGGCTCCTCCTGTCTACGTGTCGAAGTGTCCTTGGGCAAGACACTGAACCCCAAACTGCCTCCAATGAGTTGGTCAGTGTGAGTCTGTTGCCACCATTGGTGTGTGAATGTGTGAAGTTTAGGACGCTGAGCGTTGACTGTTCGCCGCTCTACTTCCCAATGTATGAATGAATGGACCATTGTAAAGAGCTTTGAGCACTTGGAAAAGCGCTATAAAAATGCAATCCATTAGATGTTGTGAGCTTGTACGTGGGTCTACACTCGCTGCACAACACAGTCAGATGGTGGAAGTATACGTGAGGCTTATCAACAGTTGGATATGTTGAGTTAGTTAGTGCAGAAGATTAGATTATTATTATTATTACATATAGTTAATATAGATCACTGTTTTCATGTCATGACGTAGTGAGTGAAGGTTAAGGTGATGTCCAGTAGCTGTGTGGTCATTCATACTCAGGCAGGGCAGTAGCACAGTCCAGTCAGTCGGTCAGTCAGTCGTCAGGGGCGGATCTAGGCATGGGCATGGGGGGGGGGCATGCCCCCCTAAATGCCCTGACTGGCCCACCACCACCAAACATGATGGCATCATGCAAAACAACCCAAATTTCGAAGACATTTCAAAGTTTCAACATTTCAAAGTTTATAATTAGAATGATTTGAAACACTACTACTGCTGAAACCAACAGCATTTCATCGCCGAAAACAGAAAACTCTCTGAGTCAGACCTTTAGCTTTATGCATGCTGCGTGTCTGTTGCAACTTCAACAACAACTGATGTTATTATTGATGCTTTACTTGACTAATAAAAGTCCTGTAACTGAAAATGGTATGGGCGCGCCACGGGCGATGAAGCCGCACCTGTACCATTTTTCTCCTGCACCCCCCCCCCCCAATTGGGAAATGTTACATCCGCCCCTGCAGTCGGTCGGTCAGTTGACGTTTCTTTTGTTGTGTTTTATTGTGAAAGAGGAAACATTACGGTCGTCACTTCCTTCTTCTTCTTCTTCTTGCTCTTCCTTTTGTTAGAAAAGTGAGACTTTCTTCTTGAGTTCGTTTCGTTTCCATAGCGACAGACGGTCAAACTCTCCGATGGGCATGTTGAACAACTGCTGGAACTCCTCTGGGGAGAGGTGTCTCTGTGAGGACAGACAGACAGACAGGCAGACAGACAGACAGACAGACAGACAGGCAGGCAGGCAGACAGACAGACAGACAGACAGACAGACAGGCAGGCAGGCAGGCAGGCAGGCAGACAGACAGGCAGACAGGCAGACAGACAGGCAGGCAGGCAGGCAGGCAGGCAGGCAGGCAGGCAGGCAGGCAGGCAGACAGACAGACAGACAGACAGACAGGCAGGCAGGCAGGCAGGCAGGCAGGCAGGCAGGCAGGCAGGCAGACAGACAGACAGACAGACAGACAGACAGACAGGCAGGCAGGCAGGCAGGCAGGCAGACAGACAGACAGACAGACAGACAGACAGACAGACAGACAGACAGACAGACAGACAGACAGACAGGCACGCAGACAGACAGACAGACAGACAGACAGACAGACAGACAGACAGACAGACAGACAGACAGACAGACAGACAGACAGACAGACAGACAGACAGACAGACTGTGAGACAGATGGACCAATGAGAATCTAGCTCTATACCAGCAATTATTTTTCTCCATAGCAGCAACATTCAAAGTAACATTCAGTCATGACTCATGGTCTCTGTAATGTTTATGTTGTACTATTATTAAAGAACAACTAAAGTCATTAAAATTTAATGACTTGATGTAGAAATGCATTAGACTCTGAGCCCTACAGCTACTCCAGTTCTTAACAGTTTGTGAATGAGCTGTTATCAGAGACACTAGTATTCTGCTCTTCCAATGTGTCAATATAATTATATATCATTTGCAAATCATGTGACAAAGTATCCGAAAACAACCTCCGGCGTGCATTCTTTAATTTGCCTGCATCAATAATTTGTTTACTAATTTGTTAACTATATTTTCATTCTCATTTCAAAGAATCCTTATTCTTTGAAAATAGCAGATACACAAGCTCAAGGTTTCTCTCTGCCTCCTCATACCTCCAGTCTCATGCGGTCTACTCCTGGTGGGAGTTTACAGCGCCCTCTATGGGTCACAATGAGAGATTCATACGGGTAAACCTGAGGAAACACAGCAGACAGACACTTATTATTATTATTATTATTTCACTTAAAGGGAAATTCCAACCATTTTCAACATTTTTTTCTGAGAGCGTACAAATGCAACCAAATGAACCCGTTAGGGTTCATTTGGTTGCATTTGTACGCTCTCAGAAAAAAGAAGCGTCTAAAGAAATCCATTAACATGTTAGTGGTTTTCTTCAGACCTCCATTTCTGGAAAACACAGAATGGGGGGGGGGGGGGGGGGGGGGGGACGTTTTTATCATGTCCACACAACACCTCTAAGGTACATCAATGACATAGTAAAATGTTGAAAATGGGTGAAGTTCCCCTTTAATATTAGTTTGAATTTTCCGGGTTGAATTCAGTGGCATTCTCATTTTTAGTATTCAGTAACCAAACACACGACGGCCGCCGCAACGGTTTTATAAACGTCACGACAGCCGCGACTGTGTTGTGTAACAGTCAACGTTATGCATAACCATTGCAACGGTTTTGCATAAAAGTCTTGCAGTAAGGTTGGGTTTAGGCATAGGTTTTACTGAGGTTATGTTTAGAGTTAGGTTTAGGGTTAGGTTTTACTGAGGTTATGTTTAGAGTTAGGTTTAGGGTTAGGTTTTACTGAGGTTATGTTTAGGGTTAGGTTTAGGCATAGGTTTTACTGAGGTTATGTTTAGGGTTAGGTTTAGGCATATGTTTTACTGAGGTTATGTTTAGAGTTAGGTTTAGGGTTAGGTTTTACTGAGGTTATGTTTAGAGTTAGGTTTAGGCATAGGTTTTACTGAGGTTATGTTTAGAGTTAGGTTTAGGCATAGGTTTTACTGAGGTTATGTTTAGGGTTAGGTTTAGGCATAGGTTTTACTGAGGTTATGTTTAGGGTTAGGTTTAGGCATATGTTTTACTGAGGTTATGTTTAGAGTTAGGTTTAGGCATATGTTTTACTGAGGTTATGTTTAGAGTTAGGTTTAGGCATAGGTTTTACTGAGGTTATGTTTAGAGTTAGGTTTAGGCATAGGTTTTACTGAGGTTATGTTTAGAGTTAGGTTTAGGCATAGGTTTTACTGAGGTTATGTTTAGAGTTAGGTTTAGGCATAGGTTTTACTGAGGTTATGTTTAGAGTTAGGTTTAGGCATAGGTTTTACTGAGGTTATGTTTAGGGTTAGGTTTAGGCATAGGTTTTACTGAGGTTATGTTTAGAGTTAGGTTTAGGGTTAGGTTTTACTGAGGTTATGTTTAGAGTTAGGTTTAGGGTTAGGTTTTACTGAGGTTATGTTTAGAGTTCGGTAACCTTTCTGACTGGCTGGAGTGAGATGATGTATGATATAATGTATGATACGAGTACCAGCGCCCCTCACTTCACATAGATGTGATTTTTATTCATACAAAACACAGAAATCCGTTCTTCAGAATCGGCCCCAAGACTAAGGGCACCATTTTCGTTACCATCTAAACCCCTTATCCTAAACACCTTATCATTTTTTATTTATTTTTTTACCATTTTGAAAAACCTTTTTGGACTAGTTCAACATGCCAATCTATTGACACACTGTGAGCTTGTAGACTGACCATTTTAACTATTGAAAAATGTTCTTTTTTTAATAGTTTAAAAAGACAAAGAAGTTAAAGGGGTAAAGGGTTTAGCGGTGACGAAAATGGAGCCCTAAATGCGCAAAAAAATAGCAAATCTACAACCGTGCATGTTATGAGCTTGTAGATGTGCTGTTCTTTCTCACTCATCTTATCTTATCTTGTGTATTTTCTGAAACAGGCTGAAACAGAGAGAATCTGCTGTTGTTCAGTCAGAGATCAGATGACTGTATTATTGATTGATAGATATTGATCTGATGAAATGTGAAACCCTAATGACCAGATCCAGCAGCATGTGTCCAGGCTCCTGCTGTCTGCATGGCAGCGTCTTGTGGTAAAGGCTCCTTTTTAAGGGAGTCTGGACAGTAGTGAGACATCCCTTTAGTTCACATATGTCAAACTCAAGGCCTGGGGGCCAAATCAGGCCCGTGAATGAATTATCTTCGGCCCGCGGGATGACATTGAATTAGTATTAGAACTGGCCCTCTGGTATGATGCACACATCATGATAAGAAATTAGTGCAACTAACTGTTTTACTTCCTCAACTCAGTCTTATTTAGCTTTAACATATTTTGACCTGATTGTACAAAATGTTCACTCGGAAACATATATTTGTTCTAACATAACATTTTTCCCAAAAAATAGCAGGTGTTCACGTCTCATAGCGCGTATTTTGGACCACTCTGTATTTGGGTTTGACAGCCCTGCTTTAGTTATTGGGAGGTGAGGTTTGGGGTCAGGGACAGAGTCAGGGACCCTTTTTAAACGTTTTTAAACTTGTGGGGTCTTGTGGATCTGGTAGAACATTTAGTGGACCTGTTCACATGTATTTCTTACGTATACCATATGCTTTTATGACCAAGCACAGCACTTTTGAATGCATTAATTCCATACACTATTCGGTTGTATCGTTATTCAGTACTATTTACTGTATATTTTGAAAATTTGAGATGAAACCGAATAGGCAGGAATGGCATTTTAGCCATTTTCTGATGAATATTTTCTGCAGAGGATTATGCAGTGCATCACTACATAATCCCATTCTGGCCAATCACAATTAGCATCTTCACCTTTGTCGTCAATGGATACATCTATAGATGACTGTATAGGATACATCTATATATATATCTGTATAGGATACATCTATAGATGACTGTATAGGATACATCTATATAGGATACATCTATAGATAGTATAGGATACATCTATAGATAGTATAGGATACATCTATATATATCTGTATAGGATACATCTACTGTATAGATGACTGTATAGGATACATCTATAGATAGATGTATAGGATACATCTATATATATCTGTATAGGATACATCTACTGTATAGATGACTGTATAGGATACATCTATATATATCTGTATAGGATACATCTACTGTATAGATGACTGTATAGGATACATCTATAGATAGATGTATAGGATACATCTATATATATATCTGTATAGGATACATCACAGTGACACACACCTTCTGTTCCAAGATGGAAGGCAGTGAGTTTCCTCTGTCCATCCTCTCTCTGCGAGCATCTCCGTTCTACAACACACACACATGCACACGCACACGTGCACGCACACATGCACACGCACACACACACACACACACACACACACACACACACACACACACACACACACACACACACACACACACACACACACACACACACACACACCACACACCACACACACATTGCACATCATCACTTTACAAGGCATTTAGTTGAGACTCAAGCTCTAAAATAGCAGATCTTCAAGTTGACGATGTTACAAAGTTACGCTGCATGCAGCATGACACCATGACACCAACATCCCTTTAAAAGCATCAAGTCAACATAAAAAACAGCATTCAACCACAGGCAAACATTCACAGGACATCAGGAAGAGACACACATGGGAAATGAGATGAAACAGAGAGTGGGTGCAAACAGGGATGGATGTAACATTTCCCATTTGGGGGGGCAGGAGGAAATGTTATGGGTGCGGCTTCATCGCCCGTGTCGCTTCGTGCCACGGGCGATGAAGCCGCACCCATACCATTTTCAGTTCCAGGACTTTTATCAGTCAAGTAAAGCATCAGTAATAACATCAGTTGTTGTTGAAGTTGCAACAGACACGCAGCATGCATGACAGACCAGAATCGCGCAGCGAGAAAAAAGCTCACAGGATTGAGGTCTAAAATAAATCGCCGGTGTGTGCATGAAACGAGCGCGCACGCAATACACAACACTGGACGCTGCGTGATAATGCTCTCTTTATCGCATGTTGTTTTCTGATCACAAAATGCCGATCCTTTTCAAAATAAACTAGAATGGGTGATGTGTTACTGGCCATCTGTAAACCCCTTAGATCAGGGGTTTTCAACCAGTGGTCCAGGGACCACCAGTGGTCCTTGAGAGTGTCCAGGTGGTCCCCAGCTAAGTTGGTTAACCAGATGTAACTCTCGAGAACGTAAAAATGAAACCAAATGGACCCTTGCGGGTCCATTTGGTTTCATTTTTACACTCTCAAGAGTTAAAATATTCATCATCTGAATTAGCCCAAGTCTACACAACTAGAAGATGGACAAAAGCAAAATAAATCTTTAGGTTTGGGGTCTGTGAGGCTAAAATGTCGTGGTGTGGTGGTCCGTGGCTCAAATTCTGAATAAATAGTGGTCCCTGGGATCAAAAAGGTTGAAAATCCCTGCCTTAGATGTTTTTTTTTACTCTTGATAGCATAAAATAAATGCCAAATAAATAATGATCCTTGAAATGAAAGTGTTTGAAAAGCACAGCGTTAGAGTTGTGTTGCTCACATTCATGCACATTCAGCACAGACACATTCAGCACAGACACATTCAGCACAGACACATTCAACACAGACACATTCAGCACAGACACATTCAACACAGACACATTCAGCACACAGACACATTCAGCACAGACACATTCAACACAGACACATTCAACACAGACACATTCAGCACAGACACATTCAGCACAGACACATTCAACACAGACACATTCAACACAGACACATTCAGCACAGACACATTCAGCACAGACACATTCAACACAGACACATTCAACACAGACACATTCAGCACAGACACATTCAACACAGACACATTCAGCACAGACACATTCAACACAGACACATTCAGCACAGACACATTCAACACAGACACATTCAACACAGACACATTCAACACAGACACATTCAACACAGACACATTCAGCACAGACACATTCAGCACAGACACATTCAGCACAGACACATTCAGCACAGACACATTCAACACAGACACATTCAGCACAGACACATTCAGCACAGACACATTCAACACAGACACATTCAGCACAGACACATTCAGCACAGACACATTCAGCACAGACACATTCAACACAGACACATTCAACACAGACACATTCAGCACAGACACATTCAGCACAGACACATTCAACACAGACACATTCAGCACAGACACATTCAGCACAGACACATTCAGCACAGACACATTCAGCACAGACACATTCAGCACAGACACATTCAACACAGACACATTCAACACAGACACATTCAGCACAGACACATTCAGCACAGACACATTCAACACAGACACATTCAGCAGACACATTCAGCAGACACATTCAACACAGACACATTCAGCAGACACATTCAGCAGACACATTCAACACAGACACATTCAGCACAGACACATTCAGCACAGACACATTCAGCACAGACACATTCAGCACAGACACATTCAGCACAGACACATTCAACACAGACACATTCAACACAGACACATTCAGCACAGACACATTCAGCACAGACACATTCAGCACAGACACATTCAACACAGACACATTCAACACAGACACATTCAGCACAGACACATTCAACACAGACACATTCAACACAGACACATTCAACACACTGACACATTCAACACAGACACATTCAACACAGACACATTCAGCACAGACACATTCAACACAGACACATTCAGCACAGACACATTCAACACAGACACATTCAGCACAGACACATTCAGCACAGACACATTCAACACAGACACATTCAACACAGACACATTCAGCACAGACACATTCAACACAGACACATTCAGCACAGACACATTCAGCACAGACACATTCAACACAGACACATTCAACACAGACACATTCAGCACAGACACATTCAACACAGACACATTCAACACACTGATACATTCAGCACAGACACATTCAGCACAGACACATTCAACACAGACACATTCAGCACAGACACATTCAGCACAGACACATTCAGCACAGACACATTCAGCACAGACACATTCAGCACAGACACATTCAGCACAACACATTCAACACAGACACATTCAGCACAGACACATTCAGCACAGACACATTCAACACAGACACATTCAGCACAGACACATTCAACACAGACACATTCAGCACAGACACATTCAACACAGACACATTCAGCACAGACACATTCAACACACTGACACATTCAACACAGACACATTCAGCACAGACACATTCAGCACAGACACATTCAACACACTGACACATTCAACACAGACACATTCAACACAGACACATTCAACACAGACACATTCAACACAGACACATTCAGCACAGACACATTCAACACAGACACATTCAACACAGACACATTCAGCACAGACACATTCAACACAGACACATTCAACACAGACACATTCAACACAGACACATTCAACACACTGACACATTCAGCACAGACACATTCAACACAGACACATTCAACACAGACACATTCAGCACAGACACATTCAGCACAGACACATTCAACAGACACATTCAACACAGACACATTCAGCACACTGACACATTCAACACAGACACATTCAACACAGACACATTCAGCACAGACACATTCAGCACACTGACACATTCAACACAGACACATTCAACACAGACACATTCAGCACAGACACATTCAGCACACTGACACATTCAACACAGACACATTCAACACAGACACATTCAACACAGACACATTCAACACAGACACATTCAGCACAGACACATTCAGCACACTGACACATTCAACACAGACACATTCAGCACAGACACATTCAGCACAGACACATTCAACACAGACACATTCAACACAGACACATTCAACACAGACACATTCAACACAGACACATTCAACACAGACACATTCAGCACAGACACATTCAGCACAGACACATTCAGCACAGACACATTCAGCACAGACACATTCAGCACAGACACATTCAGCACAGACACATTCAACACACTGACAGATCAACTTACCTGAGCAGCTGTGGAGACAGAATGAAGACATTCACTTTAACATCATCCCAATAAAACAACACCATTACAAGGTACTACAAGGCATTACAAGGTATGTTTGGCGATCTACAAGCTCAGCATGTCATGTTGAAAGATTGTAGATCAGCTATTTTTGTGCAGATAGGGCCTAAGCTGCAGTAATACTAATAATATTATGACATCTAATTGACCAGCTAGTCAGAAGAATAAAATATGTTCTAACATTATATAAAACCAGGAGGAATCTCACCAGCTTGTATCTTCTCTGCCTCCGAGGAGAACTCAGCCGACTGCATCTGAACGTATAGGAGAAAGTAGCTTTTACCACAACCTGTAGATAGTTTGCCTGTCATCAAAGTAATCTATCAACACTGGTGTTATCATCAATCTACCTTGATCCCTGTGACATTATACCAGGGGCGGATTGGCCATCTGGAGTACAGGGAGTTTTCCCGGTGGCCTGCACCACCTAGTGGCCTGGACAGGGTTTTTTTTTTTTTTTTTAAGTCCAGGGCAGGCCAGGGCGCCAGGCCCAGGCCAGGCAAACTAGTGTTTCTATCCTTCAAAAAAGAAATGGTGTCCTACACCAGAGCCTTCAAGTAGGAGAGATCTTCTACATTCTCTAGTTGTGTAGACTAAGTTGGGCTAATTCACATGAATATTTTAACTCTTGAGGGTGTAAAAATGAAACCAAATGGACCCGCAAGGGTCCATTTGGTTTCATTTTTACGCTCTCAAAGAGTTACATCTGGTTAACCAGTGGCCTGGCAAAGGCAAAATTGTCCCGGTGGGAAAATATGTGCCAATCCGCCCCTGCATTATACTGTATAATAGTATAGTGTACTTGATGTTTGTCATAAGATGCCCAAAAGGCTCCAGCTGCAGACCTAGCCCAGGAGTGGACCCTGGTGTCTCACAGACCTAGCCCAGGAGTGGACCCTGGTGCCTCACAGACCTAGCCCAGGAGTGGACCCTGGTGCCTCACAGACCTAGCCCAGGAGTGGACCCTGGTGCCTCACAGACCTAGCCCAGGAGTGGACCCTGGTGCCTCACAGACCTAGCCCAGGAGTGGACCCTGGTGCCTCACAGACCTAGCCCAGGAGTGGACCCTGGTGCCTCACAGACCTAGCCCAGGAGTGGACCCTGGTGGTTCTGGGTTTATTAAAGTCATGATGATAGCTACTCTATCACTTTTATTCTGAAAGGTTCTGGGTTTATTAAAGTCATGATGATAGCTACTCTATCACTTTTATTCTGAAAGGTTCTGGGTTTATTAAAGTCATCTACCCCTGAACCACTGTGAAGGAAGCTAATAAAGGTGCCTGATTAATTTCCATTCCGTCTGTTCTGCAGAGAGGTCTTTTTTTTTATATATATATATATTTTTTTAGCCCACGATTTTGCAACCCATTTTTTCACCCAGTGCCAATTCCTAATGTGATCCTGGGCTCTACACACCCTCCACCAACCTGGGGAGGCAGCGGACTGGCCTCATGCTTCCTTCAATGCATGAGGAGTCCAAGCTGCCTTCTTTTCACCTGACAGGGGGGAGTTTCCCTGGTTGGATGTAGCGCGTGGAAGGAACACGTTATTCCAACCAGTTCCTGTCCCCTCCATCAGGCGCCCTGGCTGGCCAGGGGGAGGCAGTTTAGAGTCCAGGATTACAGCATGTTTTTGTGAGGGTATCTACCCTAGGGGACACGGGGAGAACATGTGAGGGTATCTACCCTAGGGGACACGGGGAGAACATGCAAACTCCACACAGAAAGGCCCTTTCACCAACCCCGCCTCAGGTATGGGCACTGATGACGTGGAGGAGCAGACACGCCGCCAGCACCCACAGCAGCGCCCCTAGCGGGAATCGAACCCAGGACCTTCTAGCTGTGAGGCGACAGCACTAACCACTGTGCCACCGTGCCCCCTGCAGAGAGGTCTGAGTTTTCTTTGGTTCTTACCCTGGTGAGTCCTGATCGAGGAGAAGACTGGCACTGGCCTGCAGACTGACCTGGTAATGGAACAGTTCAGTTAGAATAACACTCTACACATATAGAATATACCTGATACAGTCATAAATACATAAAACACAGGGGCGGATGTAACATTTCCCAATTGGGGTGGGGGGCCTGTGGCGCGAAGCGACACGGGCGATGAAGCCGCACCCATACCATTTTCAGTTCCAGGACTTTTATTAGTCAAGTAAAGCATCAATAATAACATCAGTTGTTGTTGAAGTTGCAACAGACACGCAGCATGCATAAAGCTAAAGGTCTGACTCAGAGAGTTTTCTGTTTTCAATGATGAAATGCTGTTGGTTTAGTGGTGACACAGCTGTAGTTAGTAGCAGTAGTAGTGTTTCACAGCATTTTAAATAGAAGCACTTTAAAGGTAGGGGAAGTGATTTCACTTTTGTCAGATATCACCCAAAAAATATTTTTTTCTGTTAAAATGCTCTATTATAAGGTGTGGAAACCATATATGGAGTTTCCCCCTGCCCCACGTTAGCAGAGGAGCTAATAAAAGTTCCCCAGGTGGTGGCGAATTCTCCTCCAATCAGGATCGAGCAGCAGGCTCACATAGTGTAGCTACTGTTTGGCGCCCCTAGTGCACCAGGCTGGAACTACAGGATGAATTTCAAATCACTTACCCTACCTTTAATTTGAAATATCTTGGGTTGTTTTGCATGCCATCGTGTTTGGTGGGGCAGACTGGGCATTTAGGGGGGCATTGCCCCCCTACCCCCCCATGCTCATGGCTAGATCCACCCCTGTGTAAACAATGTGTCTTACTAGAGTGCATGTGTGTTCTGTCAGGGAGAGACTGAGTCTTCCTGCGGAAGTTGATCTCATTCTGTTTCTCACTCTCTTCTTTCAGAATCAGACGACCCAAGTTGGACTGGATCTGTAAAACAGGATCACACATTCAGTCTATGTTAGACTGGATCTATAAAACAGGATCACACATTCAGTCTATGTTAGACTGGATCTATAAAAACAGGATCACACATTCAGTCTATGTTAGACTGGATCTAGAAAACAGGATCACACATTCAGTCTATGTTAGACTGGATCTATAAAAACAGGATCACACATTCAGTCTATGTTAGACTGGATCTAGAAAACAGGATCACACTCAGTCTATGTTAGACTGGATCTATAAAACAGGATCACACATTCAGTCTATGTTAGACTGGATCTATAAAACAGGATCACACATTCAGTCTATGTTAGACTGGATCTAGAAAACAGGATCACACATTCAGTCTATGTTAGACTGGATCTAGAAAACAGGATCACACATTCAGTCTATGTTAGACTGGATCTAGAAAACAGGATCACACATTCAGTCTATGTTAGACTGGATCTAGAAAACAGGATCACACATTCAGTCTATGTTAGACTGGATCTAGAAAACAGGATCACACATTCAGTCTATGTTAGACTGGATCTAGAAAACAGGATCACTAAGATAATGAACATTCAGTCTATGTTAGACTGGATCTATAGAGTTCACCTGTCATTCAGAGTTTTTCCTTTCAGTAGGAATAAATGAATAAAGGCAACAAAAAATCAAAGTAATTCATAATTAAAACACACACACGCACACACGCACACACACACGCGCACACACACACACACACGCACGCACGCACGCGCGCGCGCGCGCACACACACACACACGCACGCACGCACGCACGCACGCATGCACGCACGCACGCACGCACGCACACACCCTCTCCAGCTCCTGTAGGTTCAGTGATTTCACATCGTCTGTCAGATCTTCAAATTCATCTTCCTCCTTCAGTTTCTTCTTCCTCCACTCGATCTCTGTCAATCACATGTCAATCACATGTCAATCACATGTCAATCACAACATTATCTGTCAATTACATGTCAATCACATGTCAATCACATGTCAATCACATGTCAATCACACGTCAATCACACGTCAATCACATGTCAATCACATGTCAATCACATGTCAATCACAACATTATCTGTCAATCACATGTCAATCACATGTCAATCACACGTCAATCACAACATTATCTGTCAATCACATGTCAATCACACGTCAATCACATGTCAATCATCATCATTATCATATGTCAATCACATGTCAATCACATGTCAATCACATCATCATCATCATCATCATTATCATATGTCAATCCCAACTGGAACACATCCACACAACCAACCACATGTTCTTGTGTGAGCAGACTGAGTAGGTTCATGTTTTTGGGGTCTCTGTGTTGGGGTTGGCTGTGTGTGTGTGTGTGTGTGTGTGTGTGTGTGTGTGTGTGTGTGTGTGTGTGTGTGTGTGTATGGTACCCATAGAAGCCAGTGAAGGGGGACAGGGCCAGTACTCGGTCTCTATCTTGGAGGGTTGGTTTGGGTCTGGAGGTTGAGCTGCAGGAAACTTAGAGGACTGGATGATACTCCCTCCGCCCTGGAGTTTACCTACGTCTGGAGAGGAGAGTGAACACACAGAGAAAACTACATCACAGTCATTAAACTACATCTGGAGGTCAGAGTAAACTCTTGTAAACAAGTGTGATGATACATTACACTCCTGCAGGCATTTGTTATTGTGTTTTAGTGAAATGTTATTAAAGTTATTAAAGCATGTTATTTTGGTAGTGCATATGCTATAGGTTTGAGTACCTGGCATCTCAATATACAGATTATTATTTTGCTAAAATTCTTAGTAAGTGCTAAGACTGAAATTACTGATAAACTTACATTGTAAAGTCTAAACATGTAAAGCTGTGGTCCATACCTTGTTTGTAGATCGGTGGTTTCTTGTATATGTTGGCACCATTGTCTGAAACACAGGATTATGGGAAAAATACAATTACGTTAATTAAAACAATTACGTTAATTTAACCAAAGGTTAAAAATCATCAAAAATTGCACTAAGTCCAGAGATGAATTGAAGAGGCTAATTACAGCCTCTGTGGGGGGGATTGTATTGTTATGAAAATAATAAATATCATGACCAATTGCAATGAAATGCTGAACAATCAACCTCAACCATGATAATTACAGTAGGCCTATGTGAAATAATAATAATAATAATAATGAATGATAATATTTTTTTTTTATTAATTAAAGGGTCAATCTGGCTAAAAAAACAACACTGGGTCTTCTAGGGTTAATTATGTTAATTAAGTTTAGATCATTAGATAAAGCTTGTTTAGACCAAAAGACAGTGTATATACCTGGTCTATGGATCTTATATACCTGGTCTATGGATCTGTATATATCTGGTCTATGGAATATACCTGGTCTATGGATCTGTATATACTGTATCTGGTCTATGGATCTGTATATATCTGGTCTATGGATCTTATATACCTGGTCTATGGAATATACCTGGTCTATGGATCTGTATATACCTGGTCTATGGATCTGTATATACCTGGTCTATGGATCTTATATACCTGGTCTATGGATCTGTATATACTGTATCTGGTCTATGGATCTTATATACCTGGTCTATGGATCTGTATATACTGTATCTGGTCTATGGATCTTATATACCTGATCTATGGAATATACCTGGTCTATGGATCTTATATACCTGGTCTATGGAATATACCTGGTCTATGGATCTTATATATCTGGTCTATGGATCTGTATATACTGTATCTGGTCTATGGATCTGTATATACCTGGTCTATGGATCTTATATACCTGGTCTATGGATCTGTATATACCTGGTCTATGGATCTTATATACCTGGTCTAAGGATCTTATATACCTGGTCTATGGATCTGTATATACCTGGTCTATGGAATATACCTGGTCTATGGATCTGTATATACCTGGTCTATGGATCTTATATACCTGGTCTATGGATCTTATATACCTGGTCTATGGATCTTATATACCTGGTCTATGGATCTGTATATACTGTATCTGGTCTATGGATCTGTATATATCTGGTCTATGGATCTTATATACCTGGTCTATGGATCTTATATACCTGGTCTATGGATCTTATATACCTGGTCTATGGATCTGTATATACCTGGTCTATGGATCTGTATATACCTGGTCTATGGATCTGGTCTATGGATCTTATATACCTGGTCTATGGATCTTATATACCTGGTCTATGGATCTTATATACCTGGTCTATGGATCTGTATATACCTGGTCTATGGATCTGTATATACCTGGTCTATGGATCTTATATACCTGGTCTAAGGATCTTATATACCTGGTCTATGGATCTTATATACCTGGTCTATGGATCTTATATACCTGGTCTATGGATCTGTATATACCTGGTCTATGGATCTGATATACCTGGTCTATGGATCTTATATACCTGGTCTATGGATCTTATATACCTGGTCTATGGATCTGTATATACCTGGTCTATGGATCTTATATACCTGGTCTATGGATCTTATATACCTGGTCTATGGATCTGTATATACCTGGTCTATGGATCTTATATACCTGGTCTATGGATCTGTATATACCTGGTCTATGGATCTTATATACCTGGTCTATGGATCTGTATATACCTGGTCTATGGATCTTATCTACCTGGCCTATGGAAGTGGATCTTATATATCTGGTCTATGGATCTTATCTACCTGGTCTATGGAACTGTATATACCTGGTCTATGGATCTTATCTACCTGGTCTATGGAAGTGGATCTGTATATATCTGGTCTATGGATCTTACTGTATATACCTGGTCTATGGATCTTATATACCTGGTCTATGGAATATACCTGGTCTATGGATCTTATATACCTGGTCTATGGATCGTATATACCTGGTCTATGGATCTTATCTACCTGGTCTATGGATCTTTATATACCTGGTCTATGGATCTTATCTACCTGGTCTATGGATCTTTATATACCTGGTCTATGGATCTTATATACCTGGTCTATGGATCTTATATACCTGGTCTATGGATCTTATATACCTGGTCTATGGATCTTATCTACCTGGTCTATGGAAGTGCTGTTGGCTGATCTTGCGTCCGGTCTGTTGCAGTTGCAGTGTGGAGCCTCCAGGAGACGATGTCTCACTTTCTGCCTTACATACTTTCATTTGAACCTGAAACAGCATGGAGAAACAACCTGTTATGTTCTACAGGTATTGTTTTTCAACCGGGGGTCCAGGGACCACCAGTGGTCCTTGAGAGGGTTCCAGGTGGTCCCCATGCAGGCTAAATGATGGAAAGTTGGTTAACCAGATGTAACTCTTTGAGAGTGTACACATGAAACCAAATGGACCCTTGTTTAGGGTTAAAATATTCATCATGTGAATTATCCCAAGTCTACACAACTAGAGAATGTAGAAGATTAATGGTCATTTTGATCTGTATGTTGGACTGTTTGGTTTCCCCAAATCCAGCCTGGAATTGAGCCTATGGTGGCAATCAGCGGCCACGCAACTTTCACTTTCCCTTCAATATGATTCATTTTGGCATAATAAAGTCCTAGGATCTCTCCTGTGTGTGTAATGGTGGAAGAGCTGGTTGTTCTAGTCTGTGGCAGGAAGTGACACTTCCTGGACAGGAAATGATGCGATCGGCAGTTAACCCTTTAGTTACACATCTCTGAAATATGTGTGGAAAAAATGTATACAACTGCTGTATGTGATTTTTTTGTTTTTGAGATAATCAATCAATTACTTAATGCATATAAATGGCACTCTGGACCTCAAGGGGGCGCTACAGGCTGGCAAAATGGATACCAAGGAGTTAATAAATAAATAACTAATAATTGACAAAAATATGGCTGCTTATATTTATCTACAGTTGTGTTACAGTTGTGATACATTGGTCTGGACTAGTAGGTCTGTTGTTGAGGATTAGGTTTAGGGTTAGTGGTCTGGAGTGGTCTGTTGTTGTGATACATGTGACCGCTCACGTGACCAGAACGCTGGCTTCTGATTGGAGCGTTCATTCAAGCCATGTAATAAAGTCAGGTTAACGCTTGTGTTCTGCCATTTCGTTCTATGTCACCTGAGAAACCCAGACAGTGTTGAAATGAGCTACAGTAAACACTCTAAAATAGGGGTTTCCAACCTTTTTTATCCCAGGGACCACCATTTATTCAGCATTTGAGCCACGGACAACCATTTGAGGACATGTTAGCCCCACAGACCCCAAAACTAAAGATTTTTTTGTTTCTCTCCATGACCATTACTCTTCTAGTTCACATGATGGATATTTTAACTCTTGAGAGTGTAAAAATGATTTTTTTACGTTCTCAAGAGTTACACCTGGTTAACCAACTTAGCTGGGGACCACCTGGAATCCTCTCAGGGACCACTGGTGGTCCCCAGACCACCTGTTGAAAACCCCTGCTCTAAACTAGTTGGTTAACAACTCTTATAAGGTTGTCATATTATTTTTATGTTCCTGTTATTCACAATAGCGGTTGTGTGAATACTCACCACACCAGTATATCTTCATCATGCACACCTGTGACTCGCCCTAGGCTAA
>CM076985.1:47530810-47533310 GCA_039105355.1 Benthosema pterotum
CGCCCCTGTTCCGGAAGTCTTTTCCCAATTCATTTTACTCATAGACTTTTCGAAAATAATTTATATCAAGACGATTACGCCGCGGACAAAGCCAACTCGAGTCGTGACGAATCATGATGACACACACAAACTTTTGGGACAATAAAATAATTTCTAAGATGAAAAACGAAACAAAAAGTCTTGTATCATGCCGTTTTCTACTTCTTCCTAATTATATATTTTATGACGATATAGTGTTTGTTGTCATGATTTGTCACGACCCGAGTTGGCTTTGGCCGCGGCACAATCGTGTTTTTATTAACCATTTTCGAAAAGTCTATGAGAAAAATGAATGAGGAAAAGACTTCCGGAACCGGGGCGGTGACGTCACTGCGCAGCTCTATAACTCTTGACCTTTCATGGTAAATGTCTTCCATACAGTATGATCAGTAGAGGTCAGTAGAGGTCATTACCTTCTGCATGTCTGCAGTGACTCCTGGTGATCCTGGTGAAAAGAGAACAAACACTGAGTGTCAACAGCAAATACAAACTGGGTGCGCACCGAGTTGATTTGGTTTAGAGGGCGGAGTCGTCACCGAGTGCATTGAGTGAGCCTGATTTACGAACGAGCCGTTAAAACCAGACTACACACCTCACTCAAAAATGGTGAGAATCACTGCCAAAGCCATATAAATCCTCTCTTAAGGGGGTCCCCCTGGAAAGTATTTTCAAATGGGGGTCCGCATGAATTTATTTGATAAATGTGTAGGTCCTTGACAATGAGAGACATGGAAAAGTTGGGGGACCACAGTACAGTGCTTAGCCATAGCCTAGCTTCCTAGCTCACAACAGTTGTATTGCTTTTCATTGAACGGCAGCGCTCGAGACACAGCTGTGACGCAATCAAACCTTCCACACCGGCCAACCCCGTCTCCAGCGTAGGGTTGTTCAGTGTGGCCAACCCCGTCTCCAGCGTAGGGTTGTTCAGTGGCCAACCCCGTCTCCAGCGTAGGGTTGTTCAGTGGCCAACCCCGTCTCCAGGGTAGGGTTGTTCAGTGTGGCCAACCCCGTCTCCAGGGTAGGGTTGTTCAGTGGCCAACCCCGTCTCCAGGGTAGGGTTGTTCAGTGTGGCCAACCCCGTCTCCAGCGTAGGGTTGTTCAGTGCGTGCACTAAACACACCAGTGTGAATAAACGAACGAGGAGCACCAAATGCCCCAAATACACCAGGTATAAACGAACGACTACAGGGCAGTCCAGTGCGTTTAGGGTGTATTTCCGAACGCACCCTCTGTTAAAATCACTGTAGGTCAGTCAGTGTTCTATTATAGTTTTCAACCAGAGGAGTTGGTAACCAAATGGACCGTCATATAACTGTCTTTAACTCTTGGCAGCAATAAAATGAACCAAACCGGTTTAATTTTACATTCTCAAGAGTTAAATTATTGCTAAACATTTACAATATTATTTACAATACTTATTATTTTGTGCTTGTCTGTTTTCTCCCCTGTACTGTCCACAACACAGCATGGAACGAAATAAGCATAAACATGGAACCAAATGGACCCTTGCGGGTCCATTTGGTTCCATGTTTATGCTTATTTCCGCAATGATGGACCGCTATATGACGGTCCATTTGCTTACACTCCATGTTCATGTTTACACTCCCTTTCAAGAGTTAAAATATTCATCTAAATTAGCACCACTTAATAAGTCTAACTTAAAAAGTCTACACAACTAGAGAATGTAGAAGAATGGCCAATTTAATCTACTGCATGTTTATCTGTTTTGTTTGCGAAAATCCAGCCTGGAACCCTTTCTGTTTCTACTCCATAATGTCTGCTTCCAGGGGCGGATGGAACATTTCCCAACTGGGGGGGCAGGAGAAAATGCTATGAGGGCGGCTGCAATGAAGATGCACCCATTTTTCAGAGCCTTTTTCCCCTCTATTGGGGTTCTGGGGACTCTGCCTCATGCAGTGCAACATCATCTTCTTCACACAGAGTTTATCAGATTGTGGATTGTTGGTCCACTCCTCTTCAATGGCTGTGTGAAGTAGCTGGATATTAGTGGGAACTGGTACGGGCTGTCGAAATGTCTAATGATATGTACAACGTATCTGAAATTCATTTTAGATCTTTAAGTCCATCTCATGAAAAAAATGTGAGCAAAAACAAAAGTCTTGTGTTTATATTTTTGTTGAGTATAGTTTTTTTCTGAAAACTCTGAAAATTTCGATTTATTTTAAGTCTCATTCTCCTTCATCTCCTCCCTCTCTCTACCCCCCCCCCCCCCCCTCTCTCTCTAGCTGCTTGTTTATCAGTGCTCCCAGCCTGGGCGACGCCCAGCCCCTCCCCAACAGTTATTACCATGGAGACACACTCCTCCCTCCAGAGGGAACGCTGGCACCGCTCACCCACACCACTCACACACACACACCACTTACACACACCGCTCACACACACACCACTCAGACACACACCACTCACACACACCGCTCACACACACACCACTCACACACAC
>CM076985.1:47535810-47548310 GCA_039105355.1 Benthosema pterotum
ACACACTGACTGGGAGTGCCCCAGGGGTCTGCACTAGGACCCTTCCTTTTCCTCTCCTCCTCATAATGTACACACTGACTGGGAGTGCCCCAGGGGTCTGCAGTAAGCCTCTTCCTTTTCCCCTCCTCATACTGTATACACTGACTGGGAGTGCCCCAGGGGTCTGCAGTAAGACCCTTCCTTTTCCCCTCCTCCTCATACTGTACACACTGACTGGGAGTGCCCCAGGGGTCTGCACCAGGACCCTTCCTTTTCCCCTCCTCCTCATACTGTATACACTGACTGGGAGTGCCCCAGGGGTCTGCAGTAAGACCCTTCCTTTTCCCCTCCTCCTCATACTGTATACACTGACTGGGAGTGCCCCAGGGGTCTGCACTAGGACCCTTCCTTTTCCTCTCCTCCTCATACTGTACACACTGACTGGGAGTGCCCCAGGGGTCTGCACTAGGACCCTTCCTTTTCCCCTCCTCCTCATACTGTAGTGTACACACTGACTGGGAGTGCCCCAGGGGTCTGCACTAGGACCCTTCCTTTTCCTCTCCTCCTCATACTGTACACACTGACTGGGAGTGCCCCAGGGGTCTGCACTAAGCCTCTTCCTTTTCCTCTCCTCCTCATACTGTACACACTGACTGGGAGTGCCCCAGGGGTCTGCACCAGGACCCTTCCTTTTCCCCTCCTCCTCATACTGTATACACTGACTGGGAGTGCCCCAGGGGTCTGCAGTAGGACCCTTCCTTTTCCCCTCCTCCTCATACTGTATACACTGACTGGGAGTGCCCCAGGGGTCTGCACTAAGACCCTTCCTTTTCCTCTCCTCCTCATACTGTACACACTGACTGGGAGTGCCCCAGGGGTCTGCAGTAAGACCCTTCCTTTTCCCCTCCTCCTCATACTGTATACACTGACTGGGAGTGCCCCAGGGGTCTGCACTAAGACCCTTCCTTTTCCTCTCCTCCTCATACTGTACACACTGACTGGGAGTGCCCCAGGGGTCTGCACTAGGACCCTTCCTTTTCCTCTCCTCCTCATACTGTACACACTGACTGGGAGTGCCCCAGGGGTCTGCACCAGGACCCTTCCTTTTCCTCTCCTCCTCATACTGTACACACTGACTGGGAGTGCCCCAGGGGTCTGCACTAGGACCCTTCCTTTTCCCCTCCTCCTCATACTGTAGTGTACACACTGACTGGGAGTGCCCCAGGGGTCTGCACTAAGCCTCTTCCTTTTCCCCTCCTCCTCATACTGTACACACTGACTGGGAGTGCCCCAGGGGTCTGCACTAAGCCTCTTCCTTTTCTCCTCCTCCTCATACTGTACACACTGACTGGGAGTGCCCCAGGGGTCTGCACTAAGCCTCTTCCTTTTCCCTTCCTCCTCATACTGTACACACTGACTGGGAGTGCCCCAGGGGTCTGCACTAAGCCTCTTCCTTTTCTCCTCCTCCTCATACTGTACACACTGACTGGGAGTGCCCCAGGGGTCTGCACTAAGCCTCTTCCTTTTCTCCTCCTCCTCATACTGTACACACTGACTGGGAGTGCCCCAGGGGTCTGCACCAGGACCCTTCCTTTTCCTCTCCTCCTCATACTGTACACACTGACTGGGAGTGCCCCAGGGGTCTGCACTAGGACCCTTCCTTTTCCTCTCCTCCTCATACTGTACACACTGACTGGGAGTGCCCCAGGGGTCTGCACTAAGCCTCTTCCTTTTCCCCTCCTCCTCATACTGTACACACTGACTGGGAGTGCCCCAGGGGTCTGCAGTAAGACCCTTCCTTTTCCCCTCCTCCTCATACTGTACACACTGACTGGGAGTGCCCCAGGGGTCTGCAGTAAGACCCTTCCTTTTCCCCTCCTCCTCATACTGTACACACTGACTGGGAGTGCCCCAGGGGTCTGCAGTAAGACCCTTCCTTTTCCTCTCCTCCTCATACTGTACACACTGACTGGGAGTGCCCCAGGGGTCTGCACTAAGCCTCTTCCTTTTCCCTTCCTCCTCATACTGTACACACTGACTGGGAGTGCCCCAGGGGTCTGCACTAAGCCTCTTCCTTTTCCTCTCCTCCTCATACTGTACACACTGACTGGGAGTGCCCCAGGGGTCTGCACTAAGCCTCTTCCTTTTCCTCTCCTCCTCATACTGTACACACTGACTGGGAGTGCCCCAGGGGTCTGCACCAAGCCTCTTCCTTTTCCTCTCCTCCTCATACTGTACACACTGACTGGGAGTGCCCCAGGGGTCTGCACCAAGCCTCTTCCTTTTCCTCTCCTCCTCATACTGTACACACTGACTGGGAGTGCCCCAGGGGTCTGCACTAAGCCTCTTCCTTTTCCCCTCCTCCTCATACTGTACACACTGACTGGGAGTGCCCCAGGGGTCTGCACTAAGACCCTTCCTTTTCCCCTCCTCCTCATACTGTACACACTGACTGGGAGTGCCCCAGGGGTCTGCACTAAGCCTCTTCCTTTTCCTCTCCTCCTCATACTGTACACACTGACTGGGAGTGCCCCAGGGGTCTGCACTAAGACCCTTCCTTTTCCTCTCCTCCTCATACTGTACACACTGACTGGGAGTGCCCCAGGGGTCTGCACTAAGCCTCTTCCTTTTCCTCTCCTCCTCATACTGTACACACTGACTGGGAGTGCCCCAGGGGTCTGCACTAAGCCTCTTCCTTTTCCTCTCCTCCTCATACTGTACACACTGACTGGGAGTGCCCCAGGGGTCTGCACTAAGCCTCTTCCTTTTCCTCTCCTCCTCATACTGTACACACTGACTGGGAGTGCCCCAGGGGTCTGCACTAAGCCTCTTCCTTTTCCTCTCCTCCTCATACTGTACACACTGACTGGGAGTGCCCCAGGGGTCTGCACTAAGCCTCTTCCTTTTCCTCTCCTCCTCATACTGTACACACTGACTGGGAGTGCCCCAGGGGTCTGCACTAAGCCTCTTCCTTTTCCCCTCCTCCTCATACTGTACACACTGACTGGGAGTGCCCCAGGGGTCTGCACTAAGCCTCTTCCTTTTCCCCTCCTCCTCATACTGTACACACTGACTGGGAGTGCCCCAGGGGTCTGCACTAAGCCTCTTCCTTTTCCCCTCCTCCTCATACTGTACACACTGACTGGGAGTGCCCCAGGGGTCTGCAGTAAGACCCTTCCTTTTCCCCTCCTCCTCATACTGTACACACTGACTGGGAGTGCCCCAGGGGTCTGCACTAAGCCTCTTCCTTTTCCCCTCCTCCTCATACTGTACACACTGACTGGGAGTGCCCCAGGGGTCTGCACTAAGCCTCTTCCTTTTCCCCTCCTCCTCATACTGTACACACTGACTGGGAGTGTCCCAGGGGTCTGCACTAAGACCCTTCCTTTTCCTCTCCTCCTCATACTGTACACACTGACTGGGAGTGCCCCAGGGGTCTGCACTAAGCCTCTTCCTTTTCCTCTCCTCCTCATACTGTACACACTGACTGGGAGTGCCCCAGGGGTCTGCACTAAGCCTCTTCCTTTTCCTCTCCTCCTCATACTGTACACACTGACTGGGAGTGCCCCAGGGGTCTGCACTAAGCCTCTTCCTTTTCCTCTCCTCCTCATACTGTACACACTGACTGGGAGTGCCCCAGGGGTCTGCACTAGGACCCTTCCTTTTCCTCTCCTCCTCATACTGTACACACTGACTGGGAGTGCCCCAGGGGTCTGCACTAGGACCCTTCCTTTTCCTCTCCTCCTCATACTGTAGTGTACACACTGACTGGGAGTGCCCCAGGGCTCTGCACTAAGCCTCTTCCTTTTCCCTTCCTCCTCATACTGTACACACTGACTGGGAGTGCCCCAGGGGTCTGCACTAAGCCTCTTCCTTTTCCTCTCCTCCTCATACTGTACACACTGACTGGGAGTGCCCCAGGGGTCTGCAGTAAGACCCTTCCTTTTCCTCTCCTCCTCATACTGTACATACTGACTGGGAGTGCCCCAGGGGTCTGCACTAAGCCTCTTCCTTTTCCTCTCCTCCTCATACTGTACACACTGACTGGGAGTGCCCCAGGGGTCTGCACTAAGCCTCTTCCTTTTCCTCTCCTCCTCATACTGTACACACTGACTGGGAGTGCCCCAGGGGTCTGCACCAAGCCTCTTCCTTTTCCTCTCCTCCTCATACTGTACACACTGACTGGGAGTGCCCCAGGGGTCTGCACCAAGCCTCTTCCTTTTCCTCTCCTCCTCATACTGTACACACTGACTGGGAGTGCCCCAGGGGTCTGCACTAAGCCTCTTCCTTTTCCCCTCCTCCTCATACTGTACACACTGACTGGGAGTGCCCCAGGGGTCTGCACTAAGACCCTTCCTTTTCCCCTCCTCCTCATACTGTACACACTGACTGGGAGTGCCCCAGGGGTCTGCACTAAGCCTCTTCCTTTTCCTCTCCTCCTCATACTGTACACACTGACTGGGAGTGCCCCAGGGGTCTGCACTAAGACCCTTCCTTTTCCTCTCCTCCTCATACTGTACACACTGACTGGGAGTGCCCCAGGGGTCTGCACTAAGCCTCTTCCTTTTCCTCTCCTCCTCATACTGTACACACTGACTGGGAGTGCCCCAGGGGTCTGCACTAAGCCTCTTCCTTTTCCTCTCCTCCTCATACTGTACACACTGACTGGGAGTGCCCCAGGGGTCTGCACTAAGCCTCTTCCTTTTCCTCTCCTCCTCATACTGTACACACTGACTGGGAGTGCCCCAGGGGTCTGCACTAAGCCTCTTCCTTTTCCTCTCCTCCTCATACTGTACACACTGACTGGGAGTGCCCCAGGGGTCTGCACTAAGCCTCTTCCTTTTCCTCTCCTCCTCATACTGTACACACTGACTGGGAGTGCCCCAGGGGTCTGCACTAAGCCTCTTCCTTTTCCCCTCCTCCTCATACTGTACACACTGACTGGGAGTGCCCCAGGGGTCTGCACTAAGCCTCTTCCTTTTCCCCTCCTCCTCATACTGTACACACTGACTGGGAGTGCCCCAGGGGTCTGCACTAAGCCTCTTCCTTTTCCCCTCCTCCTCATACTGTACACACTGACTGGGAGTGCCCCAGGGGTCTGCAGTAAGACCCTTCCTTTTCCCCTCCTCCTCATACTGTACACACTGACTGGGAGTGCCCCAGGGGTCTGCACTAAGCCTCTTCCTTTTCCCCTCCTCCTCATACTGTACACACTGACTGGGAGTGCCCCAGGGGTCTGCACTAGGACCCTTCCTTTTCCTCTCCTCCTCATACTGTAGTGTACACACTGACTGGGAGTGCCCCAGGGGTCTGCACTAGGACCCTTCCTTTTCCTCTCCTCCTCATACTGTACACACTGACTGGGAGTGCCCCAGGGGTCTGCACTAGGACCCTTCCTTTTCCTCTCCTCCTCATACTGTACACACTGACTGGGAGTGCCCCAGGGGTCTGCACTAGGACCCTTCCTTTTCCTCTCCTCCTCATACTGTACACACTGACTGGGAGTGCCCCAGGGGTCTGCACTAGGACCCTTCCTTTTCCTCTCCTCCTCATACTGTACACACTGACTGGGAGTGCCCCAGGGGTCTGCACTAGGACCCTTCCTTTTCCTCTCCTCCTCATACTGTACACACTGACTGGGAGTGCCCCAGGGGTCTGCACTAAGCCTCTTCCTTTTCCTCTCCTCCTCATACTGTACACACTGACTGGGAGTGCCCCAGGGGTCTGCACTAAGCCTCTTCCTTTTCCTCTCCTCCTCATACTGTACACACTGACTGGGAGTGCCCCAGGGGTCTGCACTAAGCCTCTTCCTTTTCCCCTCCTCCTCATACTGTACACACTGACTGGGAGTGCCCCAGGGGTCTGCACTAAGCCTCTTCCTTTTACCCTCCTCCTCATACTGTACACACTGACTGGGAGTGCCCCAGGGGTCTGCACTAAGACCCTTCCTTTTCCCCTCCTCCTCATACTGTACACACTGACTGGGAGTGCCCCAGGGGTCTGCACTAAGCCTCTTCCTTTTCCCCTCCTCCTCATACTGTACACACTGACTGGGAGTGCCCCAGGGGTCTGCAGTAAGACCCTTCCTTTTCCCCTCCTCCTCATACTGTACACACTGACTGGGAGTGCCCCAGGGGTCTGCACTAAGCCTCTTCCTTTTCCTCTCCTCCTCATACTGTACACACTGACTGGGAGTGCCCCAGGGGTCTGCACTAATCCTCTTCCTTTTCCTCTCCTCCTCATACTGTACACACTGACTGGGAGTGCCCCAGGGGTCTGCACTAGGACCCTTCCTTTTCCTCTCCTCCTCATACTGTACACACTGACTGGGAGTGCCCCAGGGGTCTGCACTAGGACCCTTCCTTTTCCCCTCCTCCTCATACTGTACACACTGACTGGGAGTGCCCCAGGGGTCTGCACTAAGCCTCTTCCTTTTCCCCTCCTCCTCATACTGTACACACTGACTGGGAGTGCCCCAGGGGTCTGCACTAAGCCTCTTCCTTTTCCCCTCCTCCTCATACTGTACACACTGACTGGGAGTGCCCCAGGGGTCTGCACTAAGACCCTTCCTTTTACCCTCCTCCTCATACTGTACACACTGACTGGGAGTGCCCCAGGGGTCTGCAGTAAGACCCTTCCTTTTCCCCTCCTCCTCATACTGTACACACTGACTGGGAGTGCCCCAGGGGTCTGCAGTAAGACCCTTCCTTTTCCCCTCCTCCTCATACTGTACACACTGATCCATTTCATCACCACTAAAACACTTATCCCTAAAAATATCTGTCTATTTTTACTTTTTTTTTTTTTTTTTTGAAAGCGTTTTTGAATATTTCTAACTACCCAATCTACATTGACACGTTGTGAGTTGTACAATAATGGCAATTTTAACTATCAAACAACGTTTTTTTTTCCAAAACTTATTTTGCCATAGGTTTAGCTGTGATGAAAATCAAGCCCTTTCCCACTGAGCATTATTAGACGTCTAAAGTAGTCTAAAAAAATGGTTAAAATAGTCTCAAAATTCAAGTTTTTTAGCTGAGACGTTGGAACAGCGTTGATTCAACGTCTAATCCAAGCCTAGGGACGAAAATAAAGCCTGGATGTCGAGGCTAATCCAAGCCTAGAACGCAAACAAAAAAACATTCATTTTTAGACTGTTTTCACTCTAATTTTAGACATATTCTTAGGCGACTACAAGATGACTTTAGCTCAATATTCCTTGGCTGAAAACAACCGATAGATTAGTGTTTGGGTTCATAGATTAGTGTCCTAGAACAGTGGTTTTCAACAGGTGGTCCAGGGACCACCTGTGGTCCTTGAGGGGTTCCAGGTGGTGCCCAGGCTAAATGATGGAAAGCAAATGGACCCGCAAGGGTCCATTTGCTTTCATTTTCACACTCTCATTTTCACACTGACATTAAAATAGTCATCATCTGAATTAGCACCACTTAATTTAGAAGTTTACACTGTTTTGTTGGCAAAATCCAGCCTGGAATTGTGGACAAAATCAAAATAATTCTTTAATGTTAGGCCTTTGGTGTGAAAATGTCATCACATGGTGGTCTGTGGCTTAAATGCTGAATAAATGGTGGTCCCTGGAGTCAAAAAGGTTGAAAACCCCTGTCCTAGAATAAGGAAGGATGCTACCATAGAGCAGGATGAGTTCAGGGTTCATATAGATTAGTGTCCTAGAATAAGGAAGGATGCTACCATAGAGCAGGATGAGTTCAGGGTTCATGGGGGTTGAAGTCATAGATCTGCTCTTGAAGTGAACAGATAATCTATAGAGCAGCAGTGGAGCTGTAATCCACACAAAGCAGCACTGTGTCAACCCTGTGTGAACATACAGGCAGACACCCAGGGCCGATGTAACTTTTCACAATTGGAGGGGGCAGGAGAAAATGGTACGGGTGCGGCTTCATCGACCGTGGCGCGAAGCGACACGGGCGATGAAGTCGCACCCATACCATTTTCAGTTCCAGGACTTTTATTAGTCAAGTAAAGCATCAATAATAACATCAGTTGTTGTTGAAGTTGCAACAGACACGCAGCATGCATAAAGCTAAAGGCCTGACTCAGAGAGTTTTCTGTTTTCAATGATGAAATGCTGTTGGTTTAGTGGTGACACAGCTGTAGTTAGTTAGTAGCAGTAGTAGTGTTTCACATCATTTTTAAATAGAAGCACTGTAATTTGAAATATCTTGGGTTGTTTTGCATGCCATCATGTTTGGTGGGGCAGACTGGGCATTTAGGGGGGCATTGCCCCCCCATGCCCATGCCTAGATCCGCCCCTGCAGACACCCTCTAGTTGCAACAGACAGAGAGAACAGTCACTGTTTAATGGAGCTGGATGGACTGATGGAATAAACTGAAATAAACATTTGCGTACTCAAAGGTGAAAATTGGAAAGTACAACAATAGCAGATATACAGTATTCTGTCATAGACTAAACATTATTTATTAATAATAACATGTGCGGTGCAGTAAGAAATACAAACACTGTCCGTTTGTCACACAATTATAGAAAGGACAACGTGCATGTGTAGCAGGTGGTTTCATGTTTACACTCTCAAGAGTTAAAACATTCATCATGTGAATTATCCCAAGTCTACACAACTAGAGAATGTAGAAGATTAATGGTCATTTTGATCTGTATGTTGGACTGTTTGGTTTCCCCAAATCCTTAATCCTCCTCTGGTAAATTGTGTGTGAAAGTGAAAGTGACTTGGTCAAACCTCTGATGATGACAATGACAATGATGATGATGATGATGATGATGCAACACGCAGAACGCTCTATGCATAATGGATGTTTATAAGGTCCGGGTCTCTCGAGAACCATCCACCCATTTTCAACATAACCTTTAACTGCCTTGATGTCATTTATTAGGCCAAACAAAAACGCCCCCTTTGGGCGTAAACATTTTTCGCCTCTCCGCTCCGTCCCTGCTCTAGGGCAATTGGCACAGAGCCAAGAGCAGTCAGTCCGTCAGTCAGTCAGTGAGCCTAGTAGCGGCAGCAGCAGCATTACTAGACTAGTGACTTCTCTGTTTTATACTTTACATTTTTATTTACATTATTTACTTCTTCACTGGCTCACTATGGTGCAGACTTGCTGTAACAGAAGGACGCCTCACGCAGCTTCGCATGCAATTGTTTTTTACGCTGTTCCAGCATGGACCCATATAGACTGGGACCATATTACAAAAATGTGAACCCCGAAGGCAAAACATGTTTTTATTTACATACAACTGTTCTAGGGGTATTAAGGCGTGCTGAATCCAAATCTGCTGTATGTAATGCTCAAAAATGGCTGCTAAGCCTTCAAAATGGACCATTTAAACATGGCGGCCACCACCATAATGAAGCATAGTAAAATGATGTATGTTTGACTAAATAGGGTAGAAAATAGATTGAAATGTATGTTTTCATGGGGAGTACATTGACATTCATATTTTAGATCAATTTTAAAGGTACACTTTAATATAATTTATATTATGTAATGTAATTTGTTGGTGAATAATTGCTTCAATAATGGCCTAAATTAGTGTTTATGACTTAATGCATGCAGTAAACGCATGGACAGTCAGTCCCTATGATCTTCAATGTTCTGGCAGGTGTTGCCAATTAAGTTTCTTGAAACGGCACACTTCAATGTACATTATGTGTACTTTCTTGCAGCCGCAGCGTTGGCTGAAAGCAGCCTTGTGCAAATGCATGACGTGTTCTCGCTGCATGCTTTTGGCAATGGTGGCAAGGAAAGCAGCCGGGGTAGCAGCTGACCATTCAGGATCATCCATGCCATTTCAGTAATGGGAGGAAGATCAGGGTGTGTTAAGTGAGCTTGATTCTATACAAGAGCTTGATAATGGGAACGCATGATGTGAAACTTTACTGCATCTGAGGTTGGTGGCATAGTCTCTTGCGGACGCCCCATACAAAACAACTTGACTCTTGCTTCATTGCATGCACCAACTTCAGGCACACCTCATCGAAGGCCAAGCACTTGTGATGTCAATGGAAAAGCCACCTGGCATTAGACCACTTGGTGAATATGTCAACATATGTCAACACTCTGCTCATTGTTGTATCAGGGGGGTTTGCTGGAGTGAATGACCATTGTCAAGTCATCTGATCCTGATGCCAGGATCTGTGCCAGTCTCATCTCAGTGCTGACCATGAGGAAGCTGACACATGGCTTGGTTTGCACTACATTCATGCTCAAATGAAACAGTTCTTAGTTGTGTCAGCACATGATAAAGATGTGCTTCTTTTACTTCTGGCATGCGATGGCAAGATGCAATGTAGGCCTGGGTCTCTACATTAAAGCTGGGACAGCAAAGGATAGTAAGTATCTCCAGTGCATGAAATTCAGAAGTTGCCTTCTGGTCAAGTTAATACTCTACTTGCCTCTCAAGCTGTAACAGTTTAGTGGCAGTGGTAAGAAAACAACCTAGCAGGTGTTCCAGCAACATCCCTCAGACGTCAGTGGCCTTGGAAAAGGTCTTCTTACGGAAGACATATGAGCTCAGCAGAGAAATTAATCTGTAAGATATATGGTGTTGGCAACACCTGCCAGAACACTGAAGATCATTGGGACTGACTGTCCATGTGTCTACTGCAGGGGTGTTCAACCTTTTTGACTCCAGGGACCACCATTTATTCAGCATTTGAGCCACGGACCACCATTTGATTACATGTTCACACCAATGACCTAAAAATAAAGAATTCTTTTTGGTTTTGTCCACAATTCCAGGCTGGATTTTTGCAAACAAAGCAGTGTAGACTTTAGAATTAAATTCAGATGATGAATGTTTTAACTCTTGAGAGTGTGAAAATTAAACCAAATGAACCCCCAAGGGTCCATTTGGTTTCATTTTTACATTCTCAAGAGTTACATCTGGCTAACCAACTTTCCATCATTTAGCCTGGGGACCACCTGGAACTTTCTCAAGGACCACTGGTGGTCCCCGGACCACCTGTTGAAAACCACGGGTCTACTGCATGCAAATAAACACCAATTTAGGCAAATAATGAAGAAATTATTCACCATTAAAAAATATTACCATAATAATACCAAAGAGGCCAATTTTCGCAATATAAATTATATTAAAGTGGTACCTTCACAATCGATCTGGAATATGAATATGTCATTCTATTCCCCATATATGAAAACATAAACAATACATTTTAATCCATTTTATAGCTTATTTAGTCAAACATACATCATTTTATTATGCTTCATTATGGTGGTGACCGCCATTTTTAAATGGTCTATTTTGAAGGCTTAGCAGCCATTTTTGAGCTTTACATATAGCAGATTTGGATTCAGCACGCCTTAATGCCCCTAGAACACTTGTATGTAATAAATTAACACGAGCTTCCTTCAGCACTTAAAATAAGCACATTCTTGAAATCTAGCCTAGTCTACCACCACGGACCAAACGCATGGCATGGATCGCAGCTTTAAACTGTCGGAAAAAGGGAAAAAGTAAAAGTGTTTACACTGCACAGCTGATGATGACGACGCGTCAGGCTCAACGAGAGTTGAGAATGTATGTAGCCTGCAGGGCTACTAGCGTATGCCCTAGGGCAGGGAGAAAGGGGCGTGGACCATCGCACGACGTAATCTCATGACGCGCCGTTGGCGGGCCTAATATATACATTAGAAATGTATGCATGTAAACATGATCAAAAAGTTCTCCCAATTCTGTATTAACAAGGTGAAATCTATCTAATGACATCATCAGATGTATTTCACCATGTTAATGATTTTTCTTTCAAACCCCTTTTTTCTGAGAATGTGCAAATGGAACCAAATGAACCCGTTAGGGTTCATTTGGTTGCATTTGTACACTCTCAGGGGAAAAAAAAAGAAAATGGGTGGAATTCCCCTTTAAGTATTTGAAATCTACGCATGACGTGTGGTGAACGTCTTCTATCCAAAAATATATCAAACATATACAAAAACATAGTCCACAAATGTACATGAGTGTACTAGCACAGGGGTTTTCAACAGGTGGTCCGGGGACCACCAGTGGTCCTTGAGAAGGCTCCAGGTGGTCCCCAGGATAAATGATTGAAACCAAATGGACCCTTGCGGGTCCATTTGGTTCCATTTTTACACTCTCAAGAGTTAAAATATTCATCATCTGAATTAGCACCACTTAATTAAGAAGTTTACACTGTTTTGTTGGCAAAATACAGCCTGGAATTGTGAACAAAACCAAACAAATTCTTTAATTTTAGGTCTTTGGTGTGAAAATGTAATCAAATGGTGGTCCTCCGTGGCTCAAATGCTGAATAGATGGTGGTCCCTGGAGTCAAAAAGGTTGAAAACCACTGTACTACCAGTACTCTGCTGCAGTACGTGGACAGAACTTGTTAGTAAATGTACTTAGAGTCCAGTTAGTGTCCAGTTAGACCAGTGGTTTTCAACCTTTTTCATCCCAGGGACCACTATTTATTCAGGATTTGAGCCACGGACCACCGTTTGAGAACATTTTAGCCCCACAGACCCCA